>CM034540.1:30993981-31195779 GCA_020002185.1 Paraescarpia echinospica | reverse complement strand
ATTAGCCGCATTAATTCTTCATCTTCTTCTAATTCTTCAGCGTGCTGTTGCCATAGAAACTATGGCGATCTCCAGTTCCTTTGAAATCTTCAGTAGCAGATGCAACAAGACCAAGATGACTACATATGAAGGCAACTTGTAGGATTCCTTTATCCTCTCTTGAAGTCATAGCCACCACAACCACAACGATCATGACCTCAACCACAACAATAACCACGATAATCACAACAACCATGATTACAACCTCAGCAACCATAATAACCAAAATGATCACAACCAAAATGATCTCAACAACTATATGATGACCACAACCACAACTGCTGCTATGTCAAACCATCACATCATAACCACCACCATTAACTCATCATCATCGTCATCACCAACAACTACTACTACTCACCTTGAGTTCTCGCTCGTTGTAGACAGCGATGCCCTTCCACAAGGTCACCTTCTCGCTTAGGTCAATGCCAGAAAGAGGCAGCTGGACCTGCCCGATGCACTCGTCTCGCGAGAAATGATCGAAGTCGTAGATGAGGATCTCCAGAGTGAGGCTGGTTAGCTGTGACGGCGCAATGTCAAAAATAAACTCCTCCGAGAATTCTGGTGACAATGTCTTCTTATGCACCTGAAATTTGCACACTCAGATTACCACTCAAGGATCTCCTTATGTTATTTCACTATGTTGTTGAGGATTTTTCGCGATGACATTCACAATTTTTGAACGAAAAGAGTGGTGGATGGGTGTTGTTGAAGAATTTCATGGAACAATTATAACATTTTGTTATGCAATTATGCAAATTCAACTTGGAACTTGAATGACACTGACCAAAACAAATTTCAAAACCCACAAAATATTGGGGAGCTTCACTGATAGGGGGCTTCAAACTTGTGGTTGCACGTGTAACGTGTGGTGTCCACATTGGTTACAACCACATACCTATATCCATATTTTTAGGATACCGCTTGCTTTACATTTATCACACAGAAAGGACATCATATTACATGTGTTATTAGTTCCTTAAACATGTATTTGTCTCACAAGATTATGCCGACTAGCATACTAATAACACAAGACAAGTACGATAATAATATTTTAAAGTATCTTGGTATTGAATGTTTTCATCTTTTTTCTGGTCAAGCGACAACGTAATGGTCAAGGCCTCTTTTAACAGCTATTTTGAAGAAATTGCCTTCAAATGGTGTCCATGTTACACGTGCAACCAAGGTGTTGGTAGGTCATTTGCATGTTGAAAATCAATAGATATGCCTTGTAGTTGTGTCATTATCTCCTTGTGTCTAATTACTTAAATTACACATATTTTTACACCACATAACAGGAAATAAACATTGAACCTATCAGTTTGAATTTTTCACTACAATGTCACACATTGGTTTGCCAACTCGTGAACTTACCCATATATATATAAAACGTTGGTACTTGTCAAACATTGACTGATGCCTTATTTTGATAATAACTCCCTCTTTATTAACATTACAGTGTATGCCGGCTATCGGCAATACTTGGACAGACGTCATAAAGACCCAGCCCATGCCACATGAAATCAATTAACCGTAATCTAGACATATTAATATTGCTTATAGGCTTTTATTGTAATAGAGTATAACTGTCGTATTCGCGGAATATGCCACAGAAGGCACCATGATTTATGTCACAACATCTGAAATTGGTGCAATTTAGAGGACATTATCAGTGAGTATTAAAGTGCCTCCAAAACTACTCCTTCACCAACATTAGGGATGGTCTCACGAGTTTGCAGATCCAAAAATGTGTTATTTGTTTAGCACTGGTTCATCCCCTACCATTACACTGTGTGCAACTTGCAAACTGTACCATCCAAAACTGCTATTAGTGTCAGTTGACATTAATATGTTTCACTCACTAGGTAGCACCACTGTAGTAATTTATTTCCCCTGCAATATGTGGGGATGACCAACCCCGCGAATGTAATGCTTAGTGTATTTATGCCATGTGTTCTTTTTAGGTGAGAAAACAATACAAATATTTTCATAACCATCCAATATTTTTAAAAATCTTTAAACACCTTGTCTCTAGGGTTGTCAAATGACATTCTTTTTGTTGTGTGGGAAACTGACAGATGTTGATAATCATATACGGGTTCATTTGTGGATCTTACAGATTTCTGTTAGCAGTGATGTGCACACTGAAGCTTTGCATGGATGTGGTGCATATCTCCCTGTTTCAATTTCAATCAGCAAAGGAAAAACACAGGTTGGGAGATTAGTTTAACTATGCAAACTAGATTACCATACCTGTCAAGTACTACGGTTTAGCTGTAGTCACTACGGCTTTATTGATAGAATAAAAACTACGGGTATAGTAGGAAAACCATATGGTTTTAGGCTTGTGTTTTGAGATACATTTTTAACGAATATATCGCGTTCGTTATATTTTGTTGGTAAATTCGCCGACCGACACACTCATCAAACTCCCTTATGGTTTGCGCTCTTTTCAGGGCCTGGTAGAATTCCTGTACAATTCGTGCAGTGCCCTGGAACGAGCAGTCACCAACGCATGTTCATGTTATGCACATGCGCGAACTTACTTACAGATCCCGTGGGCGCCGTGTGTCGCATCGGGCACCTGTACTTACAAACTTGTTATTTTATTACATACATTAATGGGCATTTACGTGTAAAGATTATGGTTTTTACTGATAATTTGTGATTTTTGTCTGCCATGACTACTGTTTTGTTTCACAGAACTTGACAGGTATGGATTACTGTAATGCATTCAACAATTGAATGACACCTCCCTAGTTGAAAACAAAGCAAGTTTCTTGAGAGGCAATATTAACAAATATTGAAGAATAGCTAGCCTACAAAAATAAATTATATAAAACAGTCAAGTTACTCAATAGCACATGCTTTATTCACATAAAACTTCTGTCGCATAACCAATCCAACATCCAACTGAAAAGGATGTAAATGTATGACAGAATGAATACAGTATCCTAATGCAAAAATAAAATTGAAACATGCATGTGGAATTGCTATCCACTACCGGTAGCTGCCACATGATCTTTTCCGGACTTACTCAACACAAGCCCCGAGTTCATGCGTCTAGTACCCAATTCCCTTTTATCACGTTCTCTCTGGTTGCAAACTCCAGTCACATGACTATATATGATATTTATAGCAGGTCCAGGGGGTTAGTGTGCCCCCTACACCTTTGAAATTCGGCCACACTTTGTGAGCTAGAGTGGTGTGGCACCCCTAGAGCTCTTGAATGTGTCTTCCAATGCCATGATCAGTGACGGCAGAGTCATGCTGAAGCTCTAGCTCAGACCACCCAATATAAATTATTTCATTCGGCTGCCTGTGGAGGTTTTTGTGCCCCCTAGAGTACCCCCTCTGGACCCGCCCCTGTGGGTATACATAAACTTGTGCTGCCCTCAAATGGGAATCAACTGTACTACATTAAAGAGAGGTGGTCTGTTCCTCTACCCAGAATTAAACATTAAAGGGTATTGCAGTTAACTCAGCCTTCCTCGGCATTATACCCAATGTAGCTTGTTTTGAAACCAGATTTTTGTTTAGTATTTGAGCATGCTCTAGGGTCTTACCTGCCAAATTGTGACCATTACTACGGGCTTACTAAACATTATTATGGTCTTAAGAACTTTATATTAATTACTGAATGAAAAACTAGGAACAGACTGCCTCCTTTTACCGTACAGCTCTCCACATATGGTCGATATGGTAATCGGAGAATAAGATTGGGAAAGTTAAATCCTCAAATTGAGCATTTGACAGCTAATAGAAATAGCAAGTGTTTTAGTTCTGAAACCATACGTCTGCACAGAAGTCCCTCTACTTGGAAACTGATACAACTATTTCATCTCACATTTACCTGTGAAATTTCATTTTCAATGTATGTAAAACACATTTGTGGTTGAAATTCAGTAAGAAATATGTTTCGAACTTCTTTTTTATTTTAAGGGGCAGCTTTGAAGTATTTTGTGCTCTCTCAGACTTGATGTTTTATATAGGTGACTTTCTGTTACACATTACCACTACAAGGGAATGTATATTTTATCATTAAAATACATTCATGGCAAGGTATACACATTGAGCTTTTCAACTTATTGACACTGATTTATAACTATCAATTTGTGTAGACAGTTTAGAATTTGCAGATGTACGGTTTCATATATCTTTTCAGTACAATGAAGTAAATTACTGGACAACTCTAACTTGTTTTAAGAATGTTTTGGTATATACCCGACAGTCTAAATTGATTATGTTAGTGATATGTAGGTGATTCTGTCCTATTCTTATTATTCTAATTAAGAAAATGCCGGAGATGTACGGTTTCATGTACCTCCTCTTATAATGTGTATTGTGTATTGTGTATTAACTGTCAAAATGTCATGATGTAAGTATTTAAATTGGTTGTACAAAGATTACAGATACCAAGCGCTGATGTCACTTCAAATACTTTGCAAAAATATTGAGGTGTGGGCTAAGAAACTGTCGGAGACGTGCGGTTTCATACATATGTACGGTTTCAGTAGAATACAGTATTTTTATTATTTGACCACTTTTTACTTAAATTTTGTTTACGTAGATACCCAAGTGTAATGCTATTCCTGTGAGTGTTCCATATATGTGTTTCTCAATCATTCTTATCATTTTTATTAATATACTGAACAATAGAACATGAATACAATGTTTTCATAACGTTATTTATTTAAAGTCTAATCGAACACATTTGTAATTTGTCGAAAGGTAATTTTAAGAACAATTAATGAAACTTGAACTGAATGTTCCAAAAGCACCACTGCTCTCTCATCCTTCTCTTGAACCACCTCTCTGTCGTCCCTCTCCTCCACCACCTGTCTCTCTACCCTTTCCACCACCACATGTTTGTCACCCCTCTCCTCCACCACCTGTCTCTCGACCCTTTCCACCACCACATGTCTGTCTCCCCTCTCCTCCACCACCTGTCTCTCTACCCTTTCCACCACCACATGTCTGTCTCCCCTCTCCTCCACCACCTGTCTCTCGACCCTTTCCACCACCACATGTCTGTCTCCCCTCTCCTCCACCACCTGTCTCTCGATCCTTTCCCCCACCACTTGTGTCTCCCTTCTCTTCCACCACCTGTCTCTCGACCCTTTCCACCACCACATGTCTGTCTCCCCTCTCCTCCACCACCTGTCTCTCTACCCTTTCCACCACCACTTGTGTCACCCCTCTCCTCCACCACCTGTCTCTCTACCCTTTCCACCACCACTTGTGTCTCCCCTCTCCTCCACCACCTGTCTCTCGACCTTTCCACCACCACATGTCTGTCTCCCCTCTCCTCCACCACCTGTCTCTCGACCCTTTCCACCACCACATGTCTGTCTCCCCTCCCCTCCACCACCTGCCTCTCTACCCTTTCCACCACCACTTGTGTTACCCCTCTCCTCCATCACATGTCTCTCTACCCTTTCCACCACCACTTGTGTCTCCCCTCTCCTCCACCACCTGTCTCTCGACCCTTTCCACCACCATATGTCTGTCTCCCCTCTCCTCCATCTCCTGTCTCTCTACCCTTTCCACCACCACTTGTGTCTCCCCTCTCCTCCACCACCTGTTTCTCGACCCTTTCCACCACCACATGTCTGTCTCCCCTCTCCTCCACCACCTGTCTCTCTACCCTTTCCACCACCACTTGTGTCTCCCCTCTCCTCAACCACCTGTCTCTCGACCCTTTCCACCACCACATGTCTGTCTCCCCTCCCCTCCACCACCTGCCTCTCTACCCTTTCCACCACCACTTGTGTCACCCCTCTCCTCCATCACCTGTCTCGCTACCCTTTCCACCACCACTTGTGTCTCCCCTCTCCTCCACCACCTGTCTCTCGACCCTTTCCACCACCACATGTGTGTCTCCCTTCTCCTCCACCACTTGTCTCTCTACCCTTTTCACCACCACTTGTGTCACCCCTCTCCTCCACCACCTGTCTCTCTACCCTTTCCACCACCACTTGTGTCTCCCCTCTTCTCCACCACCTGTCTCTCGACCCTTTCCACCACCACATATCTGTCACCCCTCTCCTCCACCACCTGTCTCTGTACACTTTCCACTACCACCTGCCTCTCTTTCCTTTCCACCACCACCTATATGTCAACCATCTCCTCCTCCCCTCTCCAGCGCCAGTTGCGTGCTCTCCCAACCAGAACATATTGGATGGAACACTCCACCCTTCGTGTAGCAGCCGTCCTTGAAGCAGGAAGTACTGCATATTTTCACGACTGGGCCCGGGACCACAACAGCATGGGCAGACATTATGCCACGGACTTCTGGAACATTCCATGTTTCAATTTCATCCTTGCAGTCCTGGATGACTTCGAGGGTTATCTCCAGGAGGGTCATGGTCGTGTCACTAGCACGAATTTGCGTGGCAGAACGCTTAGCTCATGGTGATTACTTTTCCAGCCTTCACCAGGTTGTCAGTCTTCCTGTTCATGCCACCACCCATTCCGTCACAGGGGCCTTTCCTGTGGCCAGCCTCCAGCCAGGTGCACGAAGCTCTAAGACCGAACAGTGAAGGACATTTTGCTACTAGGGCACATATTGTGCAGTTCCAGTACGGCGAAGTTGGTGAGTCTGTGATGAAGTGCAGAGTCGACAGTTCCTGAAGGATTTCATTGACTGCCTTCAACAGTGTGAGCAGTGACACTTGTAATCTACACGTAGCTCTTGGTACAAAGCTTGCCATCCTGCTTGAAGTGTACCACCATTGGGTGTATGGTCACCGGGAGTAGTACACTGCCGTTATTTCGTCCTGGTATCTGTACTCCCAATTTTCAGCATAGTCCATCTGGACCATTGCCTCTGTCTTTTCCGCCATGGACTGCTTCAAGATGCGGATCTAGTGATATTGGATGGTCACCTGGTGACAGTGCTCATAGAACTCGGCTATGCTGGATATGAGTTGGTCTGTGAAGTCTCTTGTATTTTGTACAACTTGGGTCAGTTTCACGTTCTTGAAGACTCTCCCCTTGTGTTCAACATCTTGGGCTTGCCATGTTCGGTACCAAACTTATGTTTTCGCTTGGCGTCATCTAATTCCCGAAAATAACGATAAATCGGGTGACTGGGCCGATGAACCAACTGGCAGTTAGAGCCGATGTACGGTTTCGGGAGACGTACGGTTGCAAGCAAAATAAATCGAAGGGAAATGTATCTACAAATTAAAATTTTGTTTATAGTTACCTTGTTATATGTTATTTATGACAAATTAATATTTCTTACTAATCTACAAATCTCTGCTTACAATGCGTATTCAAACTTGCGACGTATGGTTTCATGAAGAACTTCCCCAAATCGGTTTCGTCGCTCAACACAATTTCTTAGCCAACATTGTTGGTTTAAAACAGCACAGGACCTATGTATCCAGCTGTGGCATCAAGTTGAGTGTGAAATCTGTGTTATTTAATGAACTGCTGTACTGCATTTTTTATATGAATAACTGCAGACAGACGGTTTCAGAAAATTTCCCCAACATGAAAATAATCAGGAGAAATCAGGGTTTTGACCTAGTTTTTATTTGTTGATCAATAATGCCTGAGACACCAAACAGTAACTGTATACCTTGCATGTGTTGTTCGAATAATACAATGCGTTTTAAACTACTGATGGCATATATTTCACAAAAATAGAGCAGAAATTACCCATTTTTGGGGGACAGTACTCAGAGATTCCATGGTATATATACAAAAGTAGGGTTCCCCAGAAAGGCCCAATGAAGATGCATGCGTACAGCATCACTCCAGCCTTCCAACTAGTATATTAAATGAGTTATAGCCCTCGAACCTGTTTGTCAATGTTTCGTGGGAATCGACCATATGCAGTATGGTGGACGTACCTTGCTCTGTATTTGTGGTTTGTTGTAGGGCAGTAGACAGAGGCGGCAGTAGGGGTCGGCAGTGCCACTGAAGTCACACGGCACAAGGTCCCGAGCCTGGATCAGTCTGACTGTGAGTAGACCCTGCTCAGAGCTGTAGGACAGGGAGAAGTTGATGGATCCGTGATTGTCCTCCTCGTTGATGCTCCCAAACTTCCCTGTGCTAGCATCCGGGGACGGCACCTGAAGATACGCATGACAAATGTGACACATCACGGCGAGCTGGAGGACACACGCATAACAAATGGTTATTCTGAACAAATGATGCCACTCAGAATGCTGATTTGTTGATCAAAAAGTAAAGGTAAGGTCTTATATAGTGCAGTATCCAGTCATTAGGACTCTCCGATCGCTTTACACTTCACTCCCAAGCAGACCTGTTCAATTGATCACCATCTCGACTTCTCTGGGAAGGTTTCAGCCATGCTGCAATTAATGCACAAAGACTATTCGTACAAAACTGTCCACTACTATCTACAGCTATGTACTCATTCATACAGCTGAGTGAACTGGAGCAACGTAGAACGTACGAACTTGCACAAGGTTTGACACAGCAGCACAGGATTCAAACCTGGGTTCTTTCGATTGAGAGTCCAATGCTCAATTTGAACAACAAATCGGGATTCAATTATCAGCAATACATCTTGAGAGCAGAACTCAATATTTTAGGCATGAGAAAGATCCTCACGAAAAACAGAGCATATCAAAATACTTTGTAACTATAAATAATTACTGTTGTGCTTTCTGAGATACATCAGCAATGAGAGGTGAATGGCAAAGGATGTGAATGCCCAGAGAAGAAGGCAAGTGGACTTGGTGTATCAGAGGAAAAACACTTATTATAATATGATTCAAAGTTAGCGTATTAATATATAGATACTGATATTATGAGACAATATTGTGGACAAGAAGTCTTAAGAACTCTCCGAGCAGCATGATATTGACAGAGGAAGGACCCATAATGGGTCCTAAAGGATTTTAATGGACCATGATGGTCATGAAGGACCACAATGGTCCCAAAAGATCATGATGGTCCCCAAAACCCATGATGGTCCTAAAAGATCATGATGACCTGAAGGATCATGGGGGACCACAAATAACATTGTTGCTGGAATTGGCATAAAGGCACAGTTCCATAAACTTCATGACATCTACAAACACATCATAAAACAAAGTGGAAAACATTGATCATAAATATTTGCCATATTTTTCAGACAGGACTGAAATGCTACCAACATGGCAACATCATGGAACAACACAAAGGTGATATGCAGTGACAACACTGTATGAACATGTGACTGGTGTAATGCGGTTCTTTCGTGTTTCTATGGCAACAATCCAGGTTACTCCAGATGGAACTGGCAATGAACCAAAAAACTGATCTAGCAACTTCAAACATGCTGCTAATTTTTTTGCCTGAGATTTCCCAAGACTGCAGACGATGTCTAGGATGGCTGTTTTGATGATGGCAGTGAAGGAATATTTTTAAATTTGATTGGTTCATTGGATCAGTATAATTCAAATGTAATGTTTAAGCAAACACACATCTATTGAATTTTCATTCTTTAGTAATTTACACCTTTGTAAAATACAGTTGTAGTGATTTATGCAATTTGATGTATAATAAATATATTAAGTTAAACATTTCACACTTCTAACAACCCACTTTGCTATACTTTAAATTATTATAGTTGATTTATTCATGCATTCTACATGATACAAATTGTCTTCTTATTTATAATAATGGAATTCAAATTGTTATTTGGTAAAATACATTACAGATTAATTGACTGGTTGACATATTGGTTCTACCAGACAACTTGGCCTCGAAAATAAACATATGCCAACATTTAGGCAAACCTGTACAGTGTAGCCACATTCGTCGAGCATTTGAGTAACTATTTTCACAAA
Organism: Paraescarpia echinospica; assembly: GCA_020002185.1. Lineage (NCBI taxonomy): Eukaryota > Metazoa > Annelida > Polychaeta > Sabellida > Siboglinidae > Paraescarpia > Paraescarpia echinospica. The sequence goes on along the minus strand of CM034540.1, from coordinate 31,185,928 downwards.
TGCTGATAAATGTTATGAGGACATTTCATTAGGCTCAATAGTTTAGGAAATTTATCTAATGATATCTAAAAACCTTATTCAAACAGCACACAAAATTATTTCTTGACCTCTAGAAACTGTCTACATGAAACATCATAATCGGTTCTAATTCATTACTGCCACCATTTTGACAGTGTCTGTCTTGCCGATTAATCTGAGCCAAATCTGATGGCATGGGCACGCAATGAATAGACTGCGCCATAAGTAGGTCTTGGACCTAAGGCAGCATTCCTCTCTCGCGCGACACATTCTGCTAAGATATTAATGAGTACACAGATGAAAGACAATAAAAGCGAACTGTAATCTGGTAGAGGGATGCTAAAAATCTAAGCAGGCCAGACGAGGCATGTTTTACTCGAGGTGCAGCTCTGCTGTCAACATCATTAAGCCACATAACTCCCCACCACTGACATGAGTCTCACACAAATCCGTGCTTCACTCATTGCCGTGATTAATTATCTCTCGTGTAAGTGGTTCTGCGAGAGTCAAAGATGAGGAGCAAGAGTGCTTACAGCTGAGAGCGGGCAGAGATTATGAATGTGCGCAGTCATTGATATATGTGACTACACTAACGCCTGAACTGGCAACACTGAAGCTGATCAATACGTCATGAAACAATTAACGCAGCGTGTGTTGCACCCTTGCACCCTTGCCATCTTGCGCTCTCTGTGTGTGTGAGACACGATAAGGTTTCTGTGCTGGGCTAGAGACCTGGGAATCTAGTGCGCTAATCATCATTTCATGTGGCAGTATGCAAAGATTTTGTCAGCTGTGTGACAGTCTTTGTTCCGTGAACCCATCGATCTGCTGCTCAAGTTGTGCCAAGATCCAGGGAGCACATTTTTTGTGGCAGCATTTGGTGAATCTTGCAACACACACTGCTGTTGGTCAGTGACAAGAGCATTTTCTTTGTCTATATTCATGTCTGGCTACATAATATCACATTAACACAGTCTGAAGCTGACATTGCATGATTCTTGAGAAGCCATTGCCTTGGGAAGGTGATGCCTTAGGAAGGCAATACATTGGGAAGGTGATACCTTAAGGTGATGCCTTAGAAAGGCATTGCCATTGGAAGATGATGGCTTAAGGTGATGCCACAGAGAGGCACTGACTTAGGAAGGTGATACCTTAGGAAGATATTGCCTTAGGAAGGCGATAATTTAGAGAGGCATTGCCTTAGGAAGATGATGCCTTAGGAAGACATTACCTTAGGAAGGTGCTGCCGTAAGAAGGCATTGCGTTAAGGAGGCATTGCATTAGGAAGGTTTTGCCTTTAGTTAGAAGGTAATGATTTAAGACGGTGATGTCTTAGGAAGGCATAAAAAGGTAATACCTTACGAAGGCTGAATTAACATGGTATTAAGTTGCTAGAACCGGCTATGTAACAAACAAACAGATCACCCCACACTAAATGTAAGCAGAATTGCTGTTGAGTCATCAAACACTGCTACAACAGATGAAACAACCCTGGCAGCAGCTGTTATTAATGCAGGAGATGCTGGGAGACCACAAGAAATGTCTCTGAAGCCAATTTAGAGTTTTACGTGACCAATTTGTATTGACTAACTGGCAACTGTTTGACATTTGTGATTAGGCTCGAGAATCTGCTTCAGACATGCATTCTTTCATGTCGCTGACATATGTGTATTCAAGCATGCTCTAGAATGGCACGTTTAGCCCTAGGCAAGGTTCTCTTAATTACAAACAAAGTCACATGTCATGCTGAGCATGGGCAGGCACTGATGCTGAGCATATCAGCACTACAATTGAGTCTGACACTCTACCACTGAGTCTGGTATTCAATCACTGAGTCTGACACTACCATTGAGTCTGACACTCAATCACTGAGTCTGACACTACCACTGAGTCTAACATTCTACCATTGAATATGACACTACCACTGAGTCTGACACTCTACCAGTGAGTCTGAAACTCTATCACTGAGTCTGGCACTCTACCAGCGTGTCTACACGCAACCACTGAGTCTAACACTCTACCACTGAGTCTAACACTCTACCGTTGAATCTGACACTACCACTGAGTCTGACACTCAATCACTGAGTCTAACACTACCACTGAGTCTAACACTCTACCACTGAATCTGACACTACCACTGAGTCTGACACTCTACCAGTGAGTCCAACACTATACCACTGAGTCTGACACTATCACTGAGTCTGACACTCTACCATTGAGTCTGACACTCTACCACTGAGTCTGATACTCTACTACTGAGTCTGATACTCTACCACTGAGTCTGGCACCTACCATTGAGTCTGACACTACCACTGAGTCTGGCACTCTAGCACTGAGTTTGAGACTACCACTGAGTCTGACACTATCACTGAGTTTGACACTACCACTGAGTCTAACCCTACCCCTGAGTCTGAAACTCTACCACTGAGTCTGACACACTACCACTGAGTCTGGCATCATACCACTGAATCTAACACTATACCACTGAGTCTGACACTACCATTGAGTCTGACATTCTACCACTGAGTCTGACACTCTACCACTGAGTCTGACACTCTACCACTGAGTCTGACACTACCACTGAGTCTGACACTTTACCACTGAGTCTGGCACACTACTAGTGAGTCTGAGACTACCAATGAGTCTGACACTCTACCACTGAGTCTGACACTCTACCACTGAGTCTGACACTACCACTGAGTCTGACACTTTACCACTGAGTCTGGCACACTACTAGTGAGTCTGAGACTACCAATGAGTCTGACACTCTACCACTGAGTCTGACACTCTACCACTGAGTCTGACACTACCACTGAGTCTGACACTTTACCACTGAGTCTGGCACACTACTAGTGAGTCTGAGACTACCAATGAGTCTGACACTCTACCACTGAGTCTGAACTCTACCACTGAGTCTGACACCAGCACTGACTCTGATACTCTGCCACTGAGCTACAACATGAAAGAGTTGCGTGCAAACAGCCCACTTACAACACTGTCACTCTGTGTTTGGTGTTCAGGTGAAGATATTGATCATTATCTTTATCCTAATGCTATCATCACCACAGAGCACCGCCACTGAATGACAATAGGGAGCATCATTGCAGTAAAAAGCAGCTGAGTTTTTCTTTCACCACTAATCCTATCGATCCGCCAATTGAGAGTAAATAAACACTGGTGTGCCTCAGCAGTAAGGACAGCAGACGGCAAGGCTGGTGGTCCATCAGCAATGAAATGGAGTGACTGAAAGTAGCCCATAACTCTGCAATTACAGCTGCCGTGTTCACAGAGTGGAGAACAGTAATAGGTGCAATTACCCCGGTATCAAGCGTGGTTGGAGATCTATGACTGAATTGCATGCTACTGGTGCCAATATTTATGCATATACACAGGTTTAAATTTCAATATAAGCACAAAAATCATAAGACAAGCCACATTTACAAAATAAAGACTTGATGCATGAAGACGGGTAAATACAATGCTAAAAAGCCTTACTTTAGAAACCGAAGATGACAGGCAAGTAAAATCAGGCAAATAATACTCTTGCTTGATTTTGGCATTAACTATAAGAAAGTGGATGTAATGAATAAACATGTACCGTTTCCTTTTCATAGAGTTGAGCATTGATCTTCGTGAAGTCAAGCGCATCTTGCATGGACGTGCGTCGCCGAACACGACCTGTCATTGGTCCTTGCATCAGTGACATATTGTCACCCAGGGTATCAGGTGACATGTCCTCTATTGATGCTGACAAAGTTGACATGGTGGCATCTGTCAACAGAAATAGCAAAAATATTACAAGGAAACACATTAAGATGTTGAACTAAGTTTCACTGAAATCATAACAAAAATCACAATTATGAAAACAAAAATATACAGTTAAAAACATGTTGCTTCAAAATGTATTATAATTTGTTTACAATGATATGTTTTTCAGTTTACATGATGTGTTGTTTACTTAGAATATAATGCTGATAACCTTAAGATGTTTACACATTTTTAAAACTGATATATATAATTTTTTAACTTGTTTTAATATCATGCATATTTGTATTTACTGGTACATAGGAATTTAATTTGAAATAAAACTATTTGCATACACAAAACATTCATGCTTATGAGTACAATCACTTATCCAAGTCAGTTTCATTTTCAAACCAAATACGTGTGTAGTTTATGCTATATTATCAGTAAAATTTATTTATGAAATTACAGTAACATATTTATTAATATGCACATGTATGTAGCAAAGTGCATATGAATGCGATTTATTCAATATTGGTCCATTTCCTTCGGATAAAACACTCAGCAAGCAATGCTATTCCCCCGAGGGAACAAGTCCCATTCTAGTTTCCTTTCCTAGTATCGTATCAAAGGCTACAGCTTTCAGCCGGTCAGCCATTAAATCAACTTCTCTGTGATGCCCAACATCAAGGCCGCTAGGCTGACAGTATCAACATTTAAAATACAGTCTTGTAATTAGAAATGTGCCCAGATAATTCGGGAGCGAGTTCTACTGCAACATCTCTAATGGAGGTTATTGAGTCATCGCACATTTCAGTGTTTGTTTCATGAGGCTACACTTAGTATCAAATTGACTGTGTGACAAAGTGAATTAGACCAACAGCTCTGGGATGTTGGTGATATTACCGCAATGGCAAGAGTGGTTAATACGTACGCATTTATTGTGATGTAACTATCAGGACTAGACTAATGTGTCATATCTGAACAGCACTGAACACAGCACAAATAGACATATATTTGGTTAACAAGCAGTTGCGATGTAGGCCTACATGATATCATATGGTATGCAGTCTAGACCACTCGGCAAATTCGTTGAACTGTGTGTAAACAAAAACTCTGTGTGTGGCTGATGTCTGTCACAAGAGATTTTGGCTGCCACAGGTCCTTGTTGTGGTTCTGTAGTCTTATTTTGGTTGGATATTGTTTGGTTTCATTGTCCTGGCCAATGAGGATCACGGTCTGTCTCCGGTTGCATCAGTCCATGTTTCAGGTGGATGTCATATGACGTTAGATCTTGTTTGAGAACACCTTTCCCCGTCCTGCAGTTTCCTAAGAAGACAGATTTGATAAGTCTGTTCTTCATCCTACAGATGTGTCAAGCCCTGGGTATTCATCAATGGTGCAAACTGGTGACTAATGTACGGTCAGAGGGACGGCGGCCATGTTTAGAATGGCAGCCATGTTGTGAATGGCGACTATGTTGGGAATGTTGGCCATATTGGGAATGGCGGCCATGTTGGGAATGGCGGCCATGTTGAGAATGGCGGCCATGTTGAGAATGATGGCCATGTTGAGAATGGCGACCATGTTGGGAATGGCGGCCATGTTGGGAATGGTGGCCATGTTGAGAATGGCGGCCATGTTGGGAATGGTGGCCATGTTGAGAATGGCGACCATGTTGGGAATGATGGCCATGTTGGGAATGGTAGCCATCTTTGCAAGGGTGTCCATTTTTGGAATTACAGCTATATTTTGAATGGTGGCCATGTTTGGAATGGTGGCCATGTTTAGAATGGCGGCCATGTTTAGAATGGTGGCCATGTTTAGAATGGTGGCCATATTTAGAATGGTGGCTATGTTTAGAATGGCAGCCATCTCTGCAAGAGTGTCCATGTTGGGAATGACAGATATATTTTGAATGGTGGCTGTTTCTTGAAACAAATGCATTTCTCTTTCTCTCACAGTGGCGTTGTCTGGAGCAGTGTTTATGACTCAGCATGTCATCCAAAGCTCTTCTGACTATTGCAGTGAAATACACTAATGCAAATGTGTTGCATGTCAATGCTCCTGAAATAATGGCCTAGCACAGATTCTTCCAGTCAGTTATTTGCAGTTAATTACAGCTGCTGATTCACTAATGGATGTTCCATCATTAGACACATCTCAGTTGTAAATATAGCTTTTGAAGGAAACACAATACATATGTAAGCCTTCATAGGCTTTAAATTGACAACATCATGTTACATTTAGAAATGTTGCCTGGAGACACAGTAAGGGAAAATTGGAGAATCAATTAAGGACATAACATTATGGTCATTAGTCATAGTTATGACAATTAGGACTTGTGATAATATGTATATAGATAGTAGAGTCCATAGTTCAGATATTAATAAATATTAATAAATTTTGTCTTGGACTAATTTATGTGAGCACGTTTTTATGGGCACACACGCATGCACATGTGTTCATGCACACAGGTGTGCATGTGTGAGCATGTGTTTGCATGTGTGTGCGTGCCTGGGCATATGTTTGTGAGGGCATACAAGCATGCGTGCATACATGACTGCCCGCCTGTATGATTGTAGTTGGTAAGCATGCATGCATGTATAAATATAACTTATTCACCACTTCTTGTTTGCATTTGTTTGCTTGCATGCTTGCATGCTTGCATGTCTATACAAAGGTCCAAGCTATTATTGACCGAACTGTGGTCGGTCGATGTATGCAAATGCGCAGTCTGCAAAAAATGCATGATTTCTATTAAAGAAAGTTCACTCAATAAACTGTGCCCAGGATACGGCTACGTTCAAACATGTAGAAGAAACAATATTTACTAGCACTGTCAACCCGTATGCACGCGCATTCATGGCATGCAGCATGCATGTATTTTGTGTCTCTCATTTTATGAACAGCTGCTGCCTAAACTGAATTTATGTAAATAAGAAATCAGTAATCATAGACACGGTGTGCACCTCTCTGAACAAGGCTGGGTGTCACCTTGTGAGATAAGCCTGTTTCAGAAACACTGATTGAATTCTCCCCACAGACCTGAGAACAGTTGTTTCATTCATTGTTACTAGACAGCAGCTGCACCAGGGCCCAGAAGATGTACATTGCAAAACATGCTGCAGTTAAACTTCATGAATCTGCATCAATCTACCAACATTTCTTTGGATAATTAACATACAATGCCCCAGAGCATTGTTGAATGACTACACATTAATTACTGTACCAGTAAGACTAACTAAAACATGATTATATTTAGAAGACTGTGAGCTGATGATCTGACTAATATAGGATTGGAGGAGATCAATATGTTGATGATTTGACTAACAAAAGATTGGAAGAGATCAGTGTGTTGATGGCCTGACTAACACACCAGCAGATGAGATCAATGTGTTGATGATCTGACTAACATATGAATGGAAGAGATCAATGTGTTGATGATCTGACTAACAAATGAGTGGAAAAGATCAATGTGTTGATGATCTAACTAACACATGAGATGAAGAGAACAATGTGTTGATGATCTGACTAACACATGAGATGAAGAGATCAATGTGTTGATAATCTGACTAACACATGAGTGGAAGAGTTCAATATAGTGATGATCTGACTAACACATGACAGGAAGAGATCAATGTGCTGATGATCTGACTAATACATGTGTGGAAGAGATCAATGTGTTGATGATCTGACTAACAAAAGATTGGAAGAGATCAGTGTGTTGATGGCCTGACTAACACACCAGCAGATGAGATCAATGTGTTGATGATCTGACTAACATATGAATGGAAGAGATCAATGTGTTGATGATCTGACTAACAAATGAGTTGAAAAGATCAATGTGTTGATGATCTAACTAACACATGAGTGGAAGAGATCAATAGGTTGATGATTTAACTAACACATGAGATGAAGAGAACAATGTGTTGATGATCTGACTAACACATGAGATGAAGAGATCAATGTGTTGATAATCTGACTAACACATGAGTGGAAGAGTTCAATATAGTGATGATCTGACTAACACATGAGAGGAAGAGATCAATGTGCTGATGATCTGACTAATACATGTGTGGAAGAGATCAATGTGTTGATGATCTGACTAACAAATGAGTGGAAAAGATCAATGTGTTGATGATTTAACTAACACATGAGATGAAGAGAACAATGTGTTGATAATCTGACTAACACATGTGTGGAAGAGATCAATGTGTTGATGATCTAACTAACACATGTGTGGAAGAGATCAATGTGTCAATGATCTGACTAAGAAAAGATTGGAAGAGATCAATGTGTTGATGATCTGACTAAGACAAGAGTGGAACAGATCAATGTGCTGATGATCTGACTAACACATTAATGCAATAGATCAATGTGTTGATGATCTGACTAACACATGAGTGGAAGAGATCAATAGGTTGATGATCTGACTAACAAATGAATGGAAAAGATTAATGTGTTGATGATCTGACTAACAAATGAGTGGAAAAGATCAATATGTTGATGATCTAACTAACACATCAGTGGAAGAGATCAATAGGTTGATGATTTAACTAACACATGAGACAAAGAGATCAATGTGTTGATGATCTGACTAACACATGAGATGAAGAGATCAATGTGTTGATAATCTGAGTAACACATTAGTGGAAGAGTTCAATATATTGATGATCTGACCAACACATGTGTGGAAGAGATCAATGTGTTGATGATCTGACTAACAAAAGATTGGAAGAGATCAATGTGTTGATGGTCTGACTAACACACCAGCAGATGAGATCAATGTGTTGATGATCTGACTAACACGTGAGTGGAACAGATCAATATGCTGATGGTCTGACTAACATATGAATGGAAGAGATCAAAGTGTTGATGATCTGACTAACAAATGAGTCAAAAAGATCAATGTGTTGATGATTTAACTAACACATCAGATGAAAAGAACAATGTGTTGATAATCTAACTAACACATGTGTGAAAGAGATAAATGTGTTGATGATCTAACTAACACATGTGTGGAAGAGATCAATGTGTTGATGATCTGACTAACAAAAGATTGGAAGAGATCAATGTGTTGATGGTCTCACTAACACACCAGCAGATGAGATCAATGTACTGATGATCTGACTAACACATGAGTGGAACAGATCAATGTGTTGATGATCTGACTAACACATGAATGGAAGAGATCAGTGTGTTGATGATCTGACTAATACATCAGTGGAAGAGATCAATGTGTTGATGATCTGACTAACACATAAGATGAAGAGATCAATGTGTTGATGATCTGACTAACACATGAGAGGAAGAGATCAATGTGCTGATGATCTGACTAACACATGTCTAGAAGAGATCAATGTGTTGGTGATCTAACTAACACATGTGTGGAAGAGATCAATGTGTTGATGATCTGACTAACAAAAGATTGGAAGAGATCAATGTGTTGATGATCTGACTAACACATGAGTGGAACAGATCAATGTGCTGATGATCTGACTAACACATGAATGGAAGAGATCAATGTGTTGATGATCTGACTAACATGTGAATGGAAGAGATCAATGTGTTGATGATCTGACTAACAAATGAGTGGAAAAGATCAATGTGTTGATGATCTAACTAACACATGAGTGGAAGAGATCAATAGGTTGATGATTTAACTAACACATCAGATGAAGAGAACAATGTGTTGATGATCTGACTAACACATGAGATGAAGAGATCAATGTGTTGATAATCTGACTAACACATGAGAGGAAGAGATCAATGTGCTGATGATCTGACTAATACATGCGTGGAAGAGATCAATGTGTTGATGATCTGACTAACAAAATATTGGAAGAGATCAATATGTTGATGGTCTAACTAACACACCAGCAGATGAGATCAATGTGTTGATGACCTGACTAACATGTGAGTGGAACAGATCAATGTGCTGATGATCTGACTAACATATGAATGGAAGAGATCAATGTGTTGATGATCTGACTAACAAATGAGTGGAAAAGATCAATGTGTTGATGATTTAACTAACACATGAGATGAAGAGAACAATGTGTTGATAATCTGACTAACACATGTGTGGAAGAGATCAATGTGTTGATGATCTAACTAACACATGTGTGGAAGAGATCAATGTGTCAATGCTCTGACTAAGAAAAGATTGGAAGAGATCAATGTGTTGATGATCTGACTAAGACATGAGTGGAACAGATCAATGTGCTGATGATCTGACTAACACATGAATGCAAGAAATCAATGTGTTGATGATCTGACTAACACATCAGTGGAAGAGATCAATAGGTTGATGATCTGACTAACAAATGAATGGAAAAGATTAATGTGTTGATGATCTGACTAACAAATGAGTGGAAAAGATCAATATGTTGATGATCTAACTAACACATGAGTGGAAGAGATCAATTGATTGATGATTTAACTAACACATGAGACGAAGAGATCAATGTGTTGATGATCTGACTAACACATGAGATGAAGAGATCAATGTGTTGATAATCTGACTAACACATTAGTGGAAGAGTTCAATATATTGATGATCTGACCAACACATGAGAGGAAGAGATCAATGTGCTGATGATCTGACTAACACATGTCTAGAAGAGATCAATGTGTTGATGATCTAACTAACACATCTGTGGAAGAGATCAATGTGTTGATGATCTGACTAACAAAAGATTGGAAGAATGTGTTGATGATCTGACTAACAAATGAGTCAGAAAGATCAATGTGTTGATGATTTAACTAACACATGAGATGAAGAGAACAATGTGTTGATAATCTGACTAACACATGTGTGGAAGAGAGCAATGTGTTGATGATCTAACTAACACATGTGTGGAAGAGATCAATGTGTCAATGATCTGACTAAGAAAAGATTGGAAGAGATCAATGTGTTGATGATCTGACTAAGACATGAGTGGAACAGATCAATGTGCTGATGATCTGACTAACACATGAATGCAAGAGATCAATGTGTTGATGATCTGACTAACACATGAGTGGAAGAGATCAATAGGTTGATGATCTGACTAACAAATGAATGGAAAAGATTAATGTGTTGATGATCTGACTAACAAATGAGTGGAAAAGATCAATATGTTGATGATCTAACTAACACATGAGTGGAAGAGATCAATAGGTTGATGATTTAATTAACACATGAGATGAAGAGATCAATGTGTTGATGATCTGACTAACACATGAGATGAAGAGATCAATGTGTTGATAATCTGACTAACACATTAGTGGAAGAGTTCAATATATTGATGATCTGACCAACACATGAGAGGAAGAGATCAATGTGCTGATGATCTGACTAACACATGTCTAGAATAGATCAATGTGTTGATGATCTAACTAACACATCTGTGGAAGAGATCAATGTGTTGATGATCTGACTAACAATAGATTGGAAGAGATCAATGTGTTGATGGTCTGACTAACACACCAGCAGATGAGATCAATGTGTTGATGATCTGACTAACACGTGAGTGGAACAGATCAATATGCTGATGGTCTGACTAACATATGAATGGAAGAGATCAATGTGTTGATGATCTGACTAACAAATGAGTCAAAAAGATCAATGTGTTGATGATTTAACTAACACATGAGACGAAGAGAACAATGTGTTGATAATCTAACTAACACATGTGTGGAAGAGATCAATGTGTTGATGATCTAACTAACACATGTGTGGAAGAGATCAATGTGTTGATGATCTGACTAACAAAAGATTGGAAGAAATCAATGTGTTGATGGTCTGACTAACACACCAGCAGACGAGATCAATGTATTGATGATCTGACTAACACATGAGTGAAACAGATCAATGTGCTGATGATCTGACTAACACATGAATGGAAGAGATCAGTGTGTTGATGATCTGACTAATACATCAGTGGAAGAGATCAATGTGTTGATGATCTGACTAACACATGAGTGGAACAGATCAATGTGCTGATGATCTGACTAACACATGAATGGAAGAGATCAATGTGTTGATGATCTGACTAATACATCAGTGGAAGAGATCAATGTGCTGATGATCTGACTAACACATGAGTGGAAGAGATCAATAGGTTGATGATCTGACTAACAAATGAATGGAAAAGATTAATGTGTTGATGATCTGACTAACAAATGAGTGGAAAAGATCAATATGTTGATGATCTAACCAACACATAAGTGGAAGAGATCAATAGGTTGATGATTTAACTAACACATGAGGTGAAGAGATCAATGTGTTGATAATCTGACTAACACATTAGTGGAAGAGTTCAATATATTGATGATCTGATTAACACGTGAGAGGAAGAGATCAATGTGCTGATGATCTGACTAACACATGTCTGAAAGAGATCAATGTGTTGATGATCTAACTAACACATGTGTGGAAGAGATCAATGTGTTGATGATCTGACTAACAAAAGATTGGAAGAGATCAATGTGTTGATGGTCTGACTAACACACCAGCAGATGAGATCAATGTGTTGATGATCTGACTAACACGTGAGTGGAACAGATCAATATGCTGATGGTCTGACTAACATATGAATGGAAGAGATCAATGTGTTGATGATCTGACTAACAAATGAGTCAAAAAGATCAATGTGTTGATGATTTAACTAACACATGAGACGAAGAGAACAATGTGTTGATAATCTAACTAACACATGTGTGGAAGAGATCAATGTGTTGATGATCTGACTAACAAATGAGTAGAAGAGATCAATGTGTTGATGATCTAACTAACACATGTGTGGAAGAGATCAATGTGTTGATGATCTGACTAACAAAAGATTGGAAGAGATCAATGTGTTGATGGTCTGACTAACACACCAGCAGACGAGAGAAATGTATTGATGATCTGACTAACACATGAGTGGAACAGATCAATGTGCTGATGATCTGACTAACACATGAATGGAAGAGATCAGTGTGTTGATGATCTGACTAATACATCAGTGGAAGAGATCAATGTGTTGATGATCTGACTAACACATGAGTGGAAGAGATCAATGTGTTGATGATCTGACTAACAAATGAGTAGAAGAGATCAATGTGTTAATGATCTGACTAACAAAAGATTGGAAGAGATCAATGTGTTGATGATCTGACTAACACATGAGTGGAACAGATCAATGTGCTGATGATCTGACTAACACATGAATGGAAGAGATCAATGTGTTGATGATCTGACTAATACATCAGTGGAAGAGATCAATGTGCTGATGATCTGACTAACACATGAGTGGAAGAGATCAATAGGTTGATGATCTGACTAACAAATGAATGGAAAAGATTAATGTGTTGATGATCTGACTAACAAATGAGTGGAAAAGATCAATATGTTGATGATCTAACCAACACATGAGTGGAAGAGATCAATAGGTTGATGATTTAACTAACACATGAGACGAAGAGTTCAATATATTGATGATCTGACTAACACGTGAGAGGAAGAGATCAATGTGCTGATGATCTGACTAACACATGTCTGAAAGAGATCAATGTGTTGATGATCTAACTAACACATGTGTGGAAGAGATCAATGTGTTGATGATCTGACTAACAAAAGATTGGAAGAGATCAATGTGTTGATGGTCTGACTAACACACCAGCAGATGAGATCAATGTGTTGATGATCTGACTAACACGTGAGTGGAACAGATCAATATGCTGATGGTCTGACTAACATATGAATGGAAGAGATCAATGTGTTGATGATCTGACTAACAAATGAGTCAAAAAGATCAATGTGTTGATGATTTAACTAACACATGAGACGAAGAGAACAATGTGTTGATAATCTAACTAACACATGTGTGGAAGAGATCAATGTGTTGATGATCTGACTAACAAATGAGTAGACGAGATCAATGTGTTGATGATCTAACTAACACATGTGTGGAAGAGATCAATGTGATGGTGATCTAACTAACAAATGAGATAAAAAGATCAATGTGTTGATGATCTAATTACCACATGAATGGAAGAAATCAATATATTGATGATCTGACTAACACATGAGAGGAAGAGATCAATGTGTTGATGATCTGACTAACACACGAGAGGAAGAGACCAATGTGATGATGATCTAACTAACAAATGAGTGGAAGAGATCAATGTATTGATGATCTAACTAACAAATGAGTGGAAGAGATCAATGTGTTGATGATCTGACTAACACACGAGAGGAAGAGATCAATGTGTTGATGATCTGACTAACACCTGAACTGAATAAACCCATGATCTTAGACTATCTCCATGCAAGCACTGATCCACTAATTCAGCCATATCAATTACCATTACTTCAGTCCAAAGAACCAATTCATCCATTATCAACTCAACAATGTCATCTCCATGGTTACCACCATCATCAAGTTGCTTTTCCCCTTATAATTATCACAAACTCATTAATGAGCAGGCACTCGTATGCTCGACACACACAGGATGTGAACAATGACACACCCAGTAATTGTGCTGCAAACACTATTAATTTTAGTTTCTTGGAACCTACATACATATAACTGAGATATTTCCAGAAATTTATATATTTCATTCAGCTGAATAACTTCGCTAATTCTTGGTGGCAAGACAGGTTTCTGTAATGTTATACCAGTAATTGTTGTTACATGGAATCATGAACAAGCAGGAACCAAGGACAAGGCAATGAGATGAAAGTTAGAGATGATTACAACAGCAGCTGTGATTACATTATAAATTTAATGCAATGATTAAAATATATGTTCTAGTCTCCATCCTAGTAGTCACCCTGGCAGCCCCATTCAATCCAACACCAACTCAGTTGATCTGGGAAGCATTCAGCCACATTGCAATCACTGCATGAAAACTACTTTAATCCATATCCATGTGTTTAGCCAGATACTCAATCATACAACTTGAAGCAACATATGAAATGAATGAAATTACCCAAGTTTCACAATGGCAACAAATGGACTCAACACTGATCCTTTGGAATAAGACACCAATGTTCCATACACTGTGTCACTGTGCACACACAACAATAGCCATAGGATGCCAACCCTTGCTTTATAGGCATTTAAACAACAAAGAAGCATCCAGGTCAGTCATCTAAGGAGACGCACTGAAGTCAAATGATTGGCTGGTGAATCGAATTTGCAGAAAAACCTTGCAGCCTGGTCTTTGAAGCTAATAAGGCACCTGCGTGATTGTTTGGTGCCTGAAAATACATCTTAGAAACGACCAAAGCTGAATACAACCAATTCCCATGAGGTTGCAATGTTTACACTCTGCAGTCATGTCACCTCAATACTGTATTAACTAAAGAACATTTTATTCAAGTCTCAAACATGGGGATATGGTCAAACCCATTATACGTAAACAACCCAACCTTAAACTGTAAACACACAAAAGTTGACACTCAGAGACCAGGGTGTTGTGTGACATATAATGATAAACACCGCAGTGACATTTAGAGTATAGTATTAAGGCAAACAATACCACTGATGTGTCATACACAAAGCTTAGTCAATACTAATGATCACACCAGACAACATGGTGGTGTTGCAATGACTGCTCTGGGAAAATTCCAAACATCAGAATATCAACTTGTAATATAACATTTAAAATAATATCCAAACAAGTCATAAAATATCCATCTAGTTAGCTTTGGACTAACATTTGAACACTATTGATTCCAGGGCTGTAGTGTTTCATCTGCTATCATATAATGATCTTAAATTAAGTGGCAACATCACTTGAGACGAGGCAGCAACAACTTGACCGAGGGACCAGTAATTATGCACTGTACAGTGAATGGTCAGACAGTAGCAGTTGACAACAATGACACAGACACCGAGTACATTACCACTCTCACTCTTTGTCTGCCTCCAGAGCTTCCGAAGTATGCGCGCAAACATTGTCACAACTATCACCGGCGTGGTGACGGTGACGCGACCTGGCGCTAGGCAGGCATGTGTCACTGCTGCCACCAACACTACTGACTGTCAACACGGGAGGCTGAGTGGACAGTGGACACAGCACAGGTGTTGCCACCTGTTGCTTCTCATGCACACTAGGGGGCAGCAGTTACAGGGGTATTGTGATGGAGGTGGTGGAGATGATGGAGGTTGTATGATAGAGGTGGTGGAAATGATGGAAGTTGTATGATGGAGGTGGTGCAAGTGATGGAGTCAGGGAGGAAGGGAGGGAGGGAAAGAGGATAATAGGTAGAGGAATGATGGGAGGGAAAGATATAGGATGGGAGAGATGGTTGGAAGATGGGAGGGGAGAAGACGGGAGGGACAGAAAGGAACAAAGAAGGGTGGGAGGGACTGGGTTAGTGAGAGGATGGAACAAAGAGTCAAAGGCGAAGGAAGAGGGAGAGATTAACAAAACTACACAGTCACAAAGAGAGATACATTCAATACATATTACCCCACCCTTCCTGATCACATGCACTAACATACAACTCACCCTGCTTCTGCGCCTCATGGGGTATCAAGAGCTGGGGTATCAGACTCTGGGCTCGTTTCTTCATGAGGATATCATCGGGCACCCAGAACTGTTCCATGCTCGGCACTCTGTCTACTTCTGCCGCACTGGTCAACAGGGCCGGCTGACTGCTACTCAGGTTCAGATTCCCAGTGCTATGGACCCTCTCAATATCGGTGGACACCGCCAGTTTTTGGCCCAAGTTCTGCTCCGTGTAGACACGACCGAGGGTGCGACCATCGTGCGTCGCTATGTGCTCCTTTTCGCCTGAGCGAGTCGATTCAAGCAGAGTCTGTTCGTACCAGTTGAGACGATATCGCTTCGAGCAGCACACATAGAACAGGATGCCCAGTAGGAGTAGCACTAGTATCGGTATGCCAACGAAGACGACCACGAGGTAGAGAGGAACCGCCATCTTGTCAGGCTAGTGGCGCCCCCAAGTGTTGAAAGCTGCGGGTCATGTCGTTTGCATGTGGGTTGGCACGGGTGAATGCTGTGTCAGCTAAGTGTTGTGGTCTTACACTGGAAACAACAAAATGAAATGTGATCAAAGGATGTCGTAGGTATATACAATGAGGGGGTTGAGGCAGGGGTCTTCCACCTATTTTGGGGCCCATCCTCTCACCATTTCTGACAGTTCACCTCCCACCTACATTTTAGGCCAACTTCTCACCTCCTAAAAAATTTTAGGATGAGCCTTCCTAGCTCCTCCAGCCGTCCCGTATACAATGTATCATAGACATCACAGGCAAATCTTTGTCACTATATGAACATTCTTCGAAACTATATGAACATTCTTCAAAGTTCACAAACAGATGAACTACAGTAAACATTACATTAAATAACAGTAAATAAACTATATAAAATCAAACTTATAGTAAATATAAAGTACAAAATAATAACTACTCTTTCATCTTATGGTACCCGCATAAAGAAGACAATCACGGCTGTTACTCCATTAAATCAGGGTGTTTTGGCAGTATCTATGTGCAAATCTCAAAAGGGCGTGGGACCGTGGCTGAACAATGGAGTGTGGGAGAGAATATGGGGATGATGACAGGTGAAGACTTACTGGGAGGATGCAACAGAAAATGTGATGATGCCCCACCCACCCCACCCTGCTCCGCCCCACCCTGCCCCACAAGGGATGAACGGGAAGAAGAAGATTCATACAGATTGAGACCATTGGCTCTGTTAGTTTGGGATAGGTGTTTGTTATTTCCAAGGACAAACCAAAGTAACCGATAACTGTAATGAATTATAACTAAATAATTAAATACAACATGGTGAAGTGCAGCAGGATCATATGTTTCCTATTCTGGTCCACAATTCCATAGCATGCGACTCTAACATCCCGAGTATTATATCAAAATTGGTAAAGAAAATTTGATAAAATACATGTGAAAAAATCACATATGACAATTTCAAAATAAAATGGCAGCATGACTAAATTTTGGGGCCAGACATTCCCAAGAACCAGCAGGTGATCCCTCAACTAAGGAAGTACAGGCCTGTAGTAGGTTATTGGGGAACAGAGTCGCCCTCTGGCGTGTCAACCAATCTCAAGCACAGTCAGCTACTGCCATCTAGTGACTGCTGTTAATAATACTTCATAGAGGTTATCAGTCAAACATGATTTCATCCATCAGACTGACAGTCAAGTATTAGGGTAATAGTTTAATGTTACAGTTACAACCTAGTGTTGGGTAGACTTTAAGGGGGTGGGTGACAAACAATTATTTTTTCAGCTAGTTTTTCCTGCCTTACATAGTGGTCAGAGCTTTGAACTCTCAATCCAGAGATTCCAGGTTCAAATCCTTTTGTTGCTTTCTTGAACCTTGAGGAAGTTCTCTCACTCCACATTTCTCTGGTTCACTCATCTATATGAATGAGTACCAGGCTACATACAGTGGTGGATATTTGTGTATGAATAGTCTTAGCATATTAATTGCTGTGTAGCTGAATGTTTTCCTGAGAAGTCGAGATGGTATTCAATTGAACAGGTCTGCCAGAGAGTAAAGTGTAAAGTGCTTTGAGCAGTCCTTAGGACCAGATAATGCACTATTATAATATTATAAGAACATACCTTTTTATAAATAACTGAACAAAATTCTCAGTGTGCAAACCAAGCAATAGTTTAGCCAAATTGGAATTATTCCAGAAGATGAAAACACCCTCACCATTAACCTGCAATGATCAGTTTAGTTTTGGTACCATACAAACTAGAACACATTGGCTCAACTCTATAATTTATAATTCCCCCTTTGTTTACAACTGTCAATATTCACCTATTCACAGAGGATGTCATCAAGGCTCATATGGTAATTATAAAAATGGGCCAAGAGGCCCTGAAGACCTTTGGACTATATTGTGAGTTTGTAATTATTAATGAAATGTTTTTTGGCGAATCATAGTTACAGATCATTAAGAGTTATGATGGAAGTAAAATGTTGACATGTTTAGTGGAGACTTTATGCATGCCAGTGAAGATACACCTGGAAATAAAATATCTGAGTAGACCGTTGCATGAAGATTGTATATATTAGTTAATGTGTTATTAAAAATACTGTTGAATTTGATCCCGATACTCTGCTATTTAGGCCGATTTCCAGTGGTTGTAGAAACCTTGCAGGAGAGTTGGTGAGCTGCAATCTCGCATGTAGCACAGTTAAAGGTTGTTTAAGAAAATGTGCACACATTTTTTTGTTCTCATTTTGCCCCTACCACCCTCCCCCAGAATGGAAAGACGAAAGAGATGAACTATGATAAAATGTTATACAATACAATACAATACAATACAATCACTTTATTGTCTGTTGGATTACAGAAAATTTCCTTTTTTTGTTCAAAAGGTACATAGCATGCATTTTGACTTAAAAACAGTAGCAATTAATGACATAATACTTATTGAACTGGAGTGAAGTAATAGCTGCAACATGTACAGTAAAACATCTGAATAACATTCCTTATAATTTTGGTTAAATATGCTTTAACCTTTTCTTCAGCAATATTTACTGAGAAATTACAATGTTTACCACTGTGATTATGTAAAATTGGAGATATCTTGGTAGACAAAGCTGCGGGGAGTACACTGTAGTAAGAAATCGTTAAAACATATTTAGTTAACATTATTAGGATCATTTTTATTTCCCTAGAATTCAATCCTTTTGTTTATGCTTATGGGTCTTTATGGAAGGAATATCCAAGAATTTAATTTTTTAGTAATTCACTGTAGGCAAAGATAAGTCCTAGAAGCAGGGTTGGCATGTTTCTGCCCAAGCGGTAGCAACTACTAAAGCCAGTACAAGGCTTCAAACTCTATTGACTACCTCTGATAACATTTCAACAAATAGTAAAAGTGAGCAGACTGCAAGTACTATCCAGACAATAAAGAGTTTCAACTTGCCAGAATATCTGCATCTTGTATTAGGGTACCACTTGGCTGGGCAACAGTTTGAAATCAGTTATGCAGTATGCACAGACAGCAGTCATTACATATAACTGGATTTAAATTTGCTGCCTGGCTAAATGGATGCAATGGTGCTTCGAAGTTAATTCTTCAGCCACCTATCCTTTTCACAACAACCTATAGGTTTAGTGGCTGCCAGCACACTACTGAGCCTAAACTACCATGCAGGTATGAAAAACGTGCTGATATATTTGAACTTGAGCCACTAATTAACTGTCCACCAAGCAGTAGCAGAACAGTTTTATAATAGTAATTCACAAGTTAAGTGGCAGTGATCTTCCTTTTGTGATTCATGTGATATTTCTTGTTTATTGTGAGCAGGGCAGGACAAATGGTTATCACACGTAGTCAGGTACAGAAAGAAACTTACATTTTCTAAAAAAAGAATATGTTTGCCTATCAATGGCATGCATTTCTTATTGCTGCCGTTTCTGCTAGGCAGAAACAGTTTCTGCCTGGCAGAAATACTTTCTACCCTATTTCTGCCCTGGGCATGGCAGAAATACCTTTTTGCCCGGCAGAAAACAAACCCTGCCTATTCATATGGAATACGCATATTCCCCCAAATCAATAGTTTTTAAGATACAGCTTAAAACCTGCAGGCACCCAGAAATGGTGAAATGGGTTAAAGCTGTACACATTAGTCACAGTCCACACTGAGGCATTCATTCTATTCAACACTGGGACAATGGCAGGCAAAGCTAGTGGAATACACAAGACACCCAGGTTCTCTGGCAGTGACCAAAAAGCAAAACTTGGCAGCTGGCCAGGTTCTGCCACAGTAGTAGGAAACAGCAACATTTTTTGATTTTGGGGGTCCCTGAGGTGCCCTTACAATGATTATTGTATTTGACTTACAATGATTAAGTCAAATACAGATTTCTTGTGTATAGCGGCTCTGCCCTAAGATACGTCTATACAAAATTAGAGAAAAAGTTACTGAAGAGTTTTAAAAAAATTGGCTAAATGTGAAAAATTACCAGTTTTTTGCAGTTTCTGGGGCCCTGGGGGGCCCTTAAAATTATTCAATCAAACACAGATTTCTCGTGCACAGTGGCAGGACCCTAAGATACGTCTATGCAAAATTTGAGAAAAAGTTGCTGAACAGTTTCTGAGATAACAGCTAACAGCGGATGGCAGACGCAGAGTGATGGCATTAGTCCATTGAACCTTCGGCCCAAAAGACTAAAAAACATTGGTGAATTGCATAACCAAAGTAACTGAAGTGTGTAAACATTACAACAACGGTTGTTTTTACATGTCATTTGCATGTACTGTGTCATAACACTGTTCTATAACTACATAATTATGATTTTCAATCATCAATATTATTAACATTTTAAAGTACTAATTCAGGGGGAGGAAGGGGGTTTAAGAATTAGGATGAATACTGTATGAATAGGTATATACACTGTATTGACAACTGTGAAAAACCATTACATGGCTCTCCATCACAGTCAGCTTAGTTGTATAAGCACCTCACTTAAGTATGTAGTTATACATTGATTTTATGTCAGGGATTTCTTTTTCCAGGGAAATGTCCTGAAATGTTACTATAAATACCAAAAAGTGCATAAATTTCATGATAAATGAAGGTCTGAAATGGAAAACATTTCCTTAAAAGGGCAACTATAATTGGAAGCATTTTTTTTCCGAAAAGGGCAAATCTGAAAAGGGCATTATAAATGGACAAAGGAGTTGATTTTCCATATCAAATTTTCTTTCAGTTGTAAAGGGCAACTGACTGGCTACAAGGTTCAGAAAGGCCAAATTTCCAAACTCAAAACCTTTTAGTATATTATTTAATATACTTATTTATACAGACAAGTTGCATTAAAAAACTCTACAGGTATATATGTAGTAAAAGAACAAGTCTGAGAGTTTTTAAAGAAAATTACAGAATTGCTAATTTTGTAGTAGTGAAAGTTCATTAATTTTTACATTCAGCAGGGTGGCTACAATGAATGTGACATTTAAATGTCTCAGGAGTCTCCCTAACCTTATCATGAATTCTGGATTATATATTCATGTATCAGAAGATAGGTAAAATAAGTACGTCTGAATCTTAGTCCAAAGGTGTCAACATTACCATTTCTCAATGGGAAATACTACTTTTCCCCCTTGACATGCTTTACAACTTTTTATGCTTTTTGTAATGCTTTTTTTATTTATAAAATATTGTAGTTTTTCATTGTAAAACCTGTTGTGCACAAGGTTGTTCTAGAGATAGTTCTATGGTCTCAACTGATCTAACATTTTCTTGTGCATGTTTTCACCGTGAAAGAGTACAGCAAATACGAACGGTGAACAAAAATGTGTGATTCAACAAAAAATGATGAGAGTCGGAGTTAGCAGGTTTCTGACAGGACGGTTTCTACCGTGGTTTAAACCATGGTTTCTATCGTCTCGTTAGAACTACCTTTCTGACATTAAAATGTGTGGAGAAGGTGTCTTGCTTCTAAATGAACATTTTCCCGCATCTACACAATCACAGGTTGACACCTTGCATGCAAATTATTACTAATTAATTATTAACAGAGGAAGACCTAGGAGACAATGGGGGAAGGACATAGAGGAATGGATGAGAGAGTGGCAAACGAAAGAGCTGTCTATAGACAATCCATCAAGGCTGCAACGTCTGGAAATAGATAAGCAAACCCAAGAGAGTTATTAACAAGTAATCATATTTAACACATTTTATTGTTGAGCACTATATGTGCATGTGTGTACGTGTGTGTTTGGTGTGTGTGTGTGCGTGTGTGCGTGAATGTGTGTGTGTGTGTGTGTGTGTGTGTGTGTGTGTGTGTGTGTGTGTGTGTGTGTACGTATGTCTTTGGTGTGTGTGTGTGTGTGTGTGTGTGTGTGTGTACATGTGTATTTGGTGTTTGTGCATGTGTGCACGTGTGTGTGTGTGTGTATGGGTGTGTGTGTGTGCATGTGTGCGCGCATGACAGTGGGCTTCATCTGAATACAGGAAATTAGCTTCCTTGCAAACATGTCTGCATGACAGTATGAGTTTATATTAAAGTACCCGGTATACATGTGATCATGTCAGCAATCAAAACTACATTTTAACACATCTCTATCTTGTACTGTAAAACATGTGTACAGAAACGTAGTCAAAACATCAAAGTCATCATAGAGAGTTGGCAGCACTTAATACATGCGGTCATTGCGATGACGTAAACAACTGTCCCATTGTCACTGCATGCACCATTTTGTATGAGATGACCACAATTAGTTCCATCATAATATAACTAATTGGACACATCTGATTAAATCATAACTGCTTTGCTGGACACAACGTTGTGTGGCCCACATGTTTAATTATTTTCACATGTGCTCAGTTTGTTTTGCAGCACTTTGTACCCCAAACTCACTTCACACAGAAAATAGCAGTTGACTATAGTCATATGGATGCTCATGATGAATGTCCATGTTCAGTGGTGCCATCTGTTGGCTCCATTTTTTGCATGGTTTAAGTTTTTGCATTGGACAATCGCTACATTGCAAGCCATGACCTCTTATGTGATTTTGGAAGTAAATGATTCAACAAAAACAATTTTCATGACCTCAGAAACATTTCCGCAGTTTCAGGAGCATTAAAGTGGGATTGTGGCCATAAATAGTCTCTTGCTCCCTTGAGTGATTGACCATGTCAAAACGAACCAGTAAAAAGCATTAAATGATTCATGCCAATCATATTCCTTGTGCCCGACATCATTCATCCCCCACTAATACATTCTTGGGATAAAAACTCACAGGATTATATCAGTCTACAGCTTATCGTTTCTTTATTCGTTGCGAGGCAACTACAATGTGCAAATATTTGCTGAAGTTAGATACACACAGAGTATGAAAACAAAACGTTTTATTATCTTTGTGGTATTACCCTACGACACATGAAGCAAATATGTTAATAAATGTGAATATACTTCACTATATTAATATAACATGTAACATGACTTGTTTGCCAGTGATATTGGCCATGTATGACAGGTGTAACCAACAAAACAATACTACATGTCAATGTTTTATTCAAAATGACAGAAATCAAAAATGGTTTTAAGACACACTATTTTTAAACCATGATAATGTTAACAGTATCATTATTGATATAACCGTATTTTAAAAACTGTGCAACTACCACTAGGTACAAAACATATTTTAGTATTATTTATTATTAAAACCTACCAAGAATAAAAACCTAGACAGTTGGCATAAGACCTTCACTCCTACAGACTCCCACTGGAAGAATTCCACTTGAGGCAACAAGTCACATATGCTCATGTAAACGTGTCTGTTAATGGAATAAGCCAACACCAATGCTTATAACAGTGGCAGGGGGGGCATCTCATCCCATCAACAGACTCTCCATCAACTCTCCATCAACTTCTTCCCATCTCATCCCTTGAGGGGTGGAGGAGGGGTCACATCATTTAGTTTGTTCCAACCCCTTGTTAAGTTGTCTCCAGCTATAGTGATCTTATTCCATTATCTCACTTTCGTTCACCACTGTCCTTTTAAGATCTTTTTTAAACACTCTCTCTCTCTCTCTCTCTCTCTCTCTCTCATTCTTAATTTCAGTTCTCCTCTTCTTCTTTTACCACATTCTCCTGTTTCCTTGCTCTCTCAGATTTCTCAAGAATAACATTTTTGGTGTGGGTAGAGTTAACCACCCGTAACTTTGCATACCACTAACCTACAAGGATGTCATTGATATTGTTGCAAAGATGACATATTGTTTACCATGATGCACATAACTCAACAATGTCAGAATGCTTCCCACAGATGTCAAGATGGCGTTCAATTGAACAGGTCTGCCAGGGAGTAAAGTGTAAAGCGCTTTGAGCAGTCCTAAGGACTGGATACTGTGCTATATAAAAACTTAAATTTTTTTATTTTTAAATATACCCTAATTTCGAACTGGTGTGATCCACCACATACATAAAATTGTCACCTCACTGTGTAGGCCTACACTCTGGACAATTGGTCCCATCGATGACACAATGGTGAAAACATTCACTGCCTGGTTGTTAACATTCATAACCAGAAATTGACTTCATTCCTGTCACCTGGGTCTTCTGACAAATCAAAGACAGAGACTGGAAGTAGCCACGCACATGGTGTGCCATTAATCCATCCCACAAAGACATCAATCTATCGATATTGCCTCAGTCAGCTTACAGAGAGACAGCTGGCATATTGGTATTCAGTGCCAACTTAAAGAAAGGAATGGGTATTGGATTATTGAAGGAAGGAGCAGGTTGATTTATGAGTGTCATCAACATAATCCGCCATTATCTCTTCATTTCGATTTGATTAAGGTGCTTCATTTCCAATACAAGCAGAACACAAGGAGTATTATATTGCAAATAAAGTTGGTTTGACTAAAAAATGGGCCAAGAGGTCCTGAAGTCCTTTGGACTAATATGTCTATATGTGACCCCAGCTGACCAAATGAGTGATAAGTCGGAAAAATTGTAACATTGTTTTCTTACATTCTTGTAAAGGTTGGGTAGGGTGCTTTCCATGGTTTCAAAAATTATGACTGCAACAAAAATTGGCGAAGTTATGGAGCATTGAACATGGTAGGGGTCAAAAAGTGAAAATGAAGAAAATGGCTGTTGAAGATTTAGATTATATATGCAAATGGATTGCATGGAAATATGACATGCATGACATTCAAATGTGGTACACAGTATGTATGTTATGTTGCAATGATACACTGGAAGTACAAATGTGCTGCTCCAAAAATTTATAAAGTTATGCCAGATTATGTCTTTATGTATAAAACTAAGAGGACAGATTATTTGAGAGCAAAAGGTAGACTAAAGAAGAAAAAAAAATGGGTCAGCTGGACGGTGATAGTCCATTTGAACTTGAAGCCTTTGTCAAACTTTTGTCTTGACTTCACCGAAGGCAGTGTTCTGCTGTCAGAACTTCGAAGGTGTTACAGGTCTTTGTCAGTAAGAATAATGGGATGATAATTTACACCAACATTGTTTCCCGTAGAAGTCATTTTGTGCAATATATTAGCATTAGTCATGCCAATTCAAAAATTAGTACTATATAATAGTAGTTTGTCTAAATGTAAACAAACTCAAAGACAGTTGCAGCTTAGCCTTAGCCTTAGGGGCTGGCTAAGCCCATGGCTGGGTGGCCAGGCTCCAACTTTATAATGATCTCATTTATCTCTCTTCTCAACCACCTTCCATATCTTAGTAATTCTTATTATTGTGTAAATCAGAATATATAATTTATGTATGTGAATTGAATATCACTATTTTAGTTATAAGTATTAAAACATTCCTAATTTTACTGTTCCGCAACTGTTCTTTTACTGTTCTGAAATATGTTAATGACATAATGATATATTTCACATAAATATACAGGGAGCTAATGGAGAGGCCCATCATAATCCATAGCACTACAAAATGAAGTATCTGAAAGTCACACTTCATATATTGAGTGACACATCTCATAATGTCTTTCTGGACTGTCGCAATGTCCAATAGTTTCCTGTCACAGCCCTCGTGTACAACATACCAAAGTTATATATTTCCAACACCACAACATATATATTATCTATGGATAGGTAACGGAATAATCTTTCAGATGAATGCAACTTGTAGCAGCAGAAAATGAAGCATACAAAAGTGACACCGCAAACAATGACATGCATTCTCAAAATGTGATTCATTATAAAAATTACCATTTACCAAGCTCAGTATGGTCAACATATTTCATTGCAACAACATACTAAAATGTATCATCATGTAGATAATTCAATGCTCTTCAAAATAACACTTACTTGTAATTATAGGAAATGATAAAACTACCATGCATAATTTTTTTGGGAATCTAGGTCAAGCTTCTGAGGAAACAGATACTGTATAGAAATAACATGCTGAGTGCTAATGGGTTAACAGGGGTCTAGTGCATGCTGTCTGTTGACACAAGCCTCTGCCAGTGACCAATTACAGATTAGTCACAGTTTCCATTAAACAATAGCAGCCAGAGAATCTTAGCTGTAGTGGGGTGGGTGTAATATGCAATACTCTGCCACCATAGTCCAGGTAGAAACAGACAAAATGTGAACATTTATCTTTATGAGAGGCCCTGATGTGCCTTTAGAATGATTCAATCAAATACAAATTTATTTTGTACAGACATATTACTCTAAGAAACGTCTATGCAAAATTTGATAAAAAGTTACTGAACAGTTTTTGAAATAACAGAAAAGACAACCTCTGATCCATGCAAGACACAGACTGCGCATGTGACAGATGTTGTTGGAAAAGGGTTTAGCTTTTTGGGAGGCCCTGAGATGCCCTTAGAATGATTCAATCAAATACAAATTTCTTGTGTACAGTGACACTACCCTAAGAGACATCTATGCAAAAATTAGAGAAAAAGTTACTGAACAGTTTTTGAAATAACAGAAAAGACAACCTCTGATCCATGCAAGACAATGACTCCGCATGTGACAGATGTTGTTGGAAAAGGGTTTAGCCATCAAGTTATAAATAGAGCTGCTGCTGTAGAGGACAATTTAGTTAGCAAATTTAGCATTTTAGTGGACCTTTGATGCCCTTAGAATGATTCAATCAAATACAGATTTCTTGTCTATAGTGGCACTACCACATGAAATGTCTATGTAAAATTAGAGAAAAAGTTACTGAAGAGTTTTTGAAAAAATAGGCAAAATGTGAAAATTTACCAGTTTTGGGGTGCTTTTTGGGGGGCCATTAGGTGCCCTTAGAATTATTAAATCAAATACAGATTGCTTGTGTACAGTGACACTAACCTAAGTAACATCTATGCAAAATTAAAGAAAAAGTTACTGAAGTTTTTGAAAAAATAGGCAAAATGTACAAATTTACCAGTTTTGGTACCCTTGGAGGCCCTAGGAAGCCCTTAGAACAATTCAATCAAATACAGATTTCGTGTGTATAGTGGCAGTGCCCTAAGATATGTCTATGCAAAATTTGAGAAAATGTTGCTGAACGGTTTCTGAGATACGGCAGCTAACGGCGGGCGACGGATGCAGAGTAATGGCAATAGTCCGTTGGACCTTCGGCCCAAAGGACTAAAAAGCATAAACTGAAATTAAATAAATAAATAATTGTTTGTTTTAGATGTTAATTACTTAAATAAATATAGTGTCAACTGTGGACTATTGAAGAAACAGATCTTTATAAGAACCATAGTGACTGATTACATAAGACACTCAAATATCACTTCTACTGACACAAATTCTCTACATATTTACAATGTTTTTATATTTGTTCTTGTAATAAAATAATAACTATTTACTCTTTTCAAAAATTTCACATTACAGTAATTTTAAGTTGCATAATACAAACGATCTGTTACTTGATTACAGAAGTAAACCAAAAAACATATAATTAACAATCGGTACATGTGAATGATTTCTATAAAATATTCTTTAAAATGTAAAATTACACATGTTTATGGAAGACGTGAAGACATCCAGCAGATCTTAAAGTGGAGAAAATAACAAGAAAAATGCTGTTTCTGAAATGAAATAAGTTGAGAAGGGAGGAGATAATGATATGAACCACACCAAACACGCTCCAACACTTAGGGCACACTTCAATGCCAGCGCATTGCTAACTTCCAATTAAATATCAGCAGTGGTCAGTGCTTGACAGCAATAGAAGCTAAGCTGGACACGCCATTGTGCTAGTGGACCACATCACTGAATAGCGTTTAATACCAACAGACTCTGGCTAACAAGCTCCTTACAGATTCTGAACCAAAACGGCCATTAGCAACCAACAACTTAACTGGGTCAGAAAAACAAATGCTTCTGTGTTTGCGATGCTAGGCAACAAGAGAGGAGTGTCAATGTAGGAGTGAGGATGTGGGAGTATCGGGACACTGACAGGATGGAGTACAGACTTCAAGTGGTTCTGCATTAACAAGTCATAGTGATGGATTCACCGTTGCATCCTTCTCTGATCTGATTTTTATTTGCTTGTATCCGCATCTAATCCTTCTACTCTTCCTTCCCCTACCTGACTTGTTTGCACTGAATGCTACCATCATCTGTGGGTAGATGCCTGGACCTGGATACATGATGCTATAGAAATGTTAGTAATAATAGTTAGTAATAATATTGTCTATGCCTATGATGTGGTACAGGGAGAAGGAAGTTGACTTGGAGAGGAAAAGAAAATGGACAATAAGGTGTAGGGAGAAGAAAAAGAGACAATTTGATGGAAAGGGGAAAAGAAGAACAATTAGGTTGAGAGAAGAATGGAATTGGAAATAACGCGGGGAGAAAGAGCAAGATGACTAAAGTGTCAGTGTGAGGGATCGAGGACAATTAGATGTACAGAGGGAAAGAAACATTAGATGGAAAGAGGAAAGGAAAAGAAATTAGGTAGAGGAAGGGAGAGAAGGAAAATGGGATGGAGACTTGTGGAGACCTAAAGAATCAGGTGGGAGGGGAAGACAACATGGGAAATGAAGTGGACAGAGGAATACAAAGAAGGGAAATTAGACAGAGCAAGAAAAGGGAGAAAAATTAGGAGGGAAAAAAGAAAAACATTGAAGAGGAGGACAATTATATAAAGGCACATTGAGCCAGTCGGCGCCACCATGTCCTGGCCAAGACTAGGCTGGGTAGTGGGGACAGTGAAGGATCAGCCAGGACATTGGATCAGAGGGACCATTGGATCAGAGGGACCATTGGATTAAAGGGACCAAATGGTCAAAGGGACCATTGGATCAGAGGGACCACTAGATCTGAGGACCACTTGATCAGAAAGACCAATTGATCTGATGGACCAATAGATCTGAGGAACCAATGGATCAGGGGGTTATGTTTATATGAAACTTGAAACATATGTTGGAATCATGACCCATTTCAGATTAATAATATACCTTAATATTTATATGAAAGACATCCAAAGAATGAGAATGATCAACAGGAATTTCCAATACAAATTCCATTTGTATTTTGTGTTTGTTTAGATAAGCCATATAGGTATTTAAAGATACCATTCAAGTGTGTTCGGAACAGGTGAAAGTCAACCAATTACAGACCTTAAGTAAGTACTAAATGAGCACTATATATATATAATGATCTGGCAACATCCGATACAGAAGTAGGTTCTGTTGTGATCAACGTTGACAGCAAGCACAAGCCTAATGTGCTAATTGGTCGTACATTGGCAATCATCTTGCATCAGTTATGGATGGTTTAATTAAGAGTGAGAATTCTCCTAGAATAAGACTCCACTAGACAAAGTGGTCTTCTCTCATGATTGACATCCCATGTGTGGGCGCTCCATTAATTTCCTCTACATAATAGGTCAGATGAATCAGTAATATCGCAGAAGCCTGATCATTGCAGATGAACATTGCAGAAGCATTTCAGGTTTCATCTGGCCCAAGAAAAGCAAACAAAATTTGGGAGTTTTTGTCTGAAATAACAAAAAAATTATTTTATTTAAAATACTGCCAAATCCAAAATTTGTTGTGGTTCATCGCAGAATATTAATGTAGGATTTATTTAAAATATCTAAACGAAAAAATACAGATAAAAATAGTAATAATAATTACCTTATGCATACTTACACTTAAGGTTTAATGGATATTTACAAGCTGGGCTTGATTTATTCCATATCTGTCCTTTCCTTTGGCTTTCCTATATCTATCCAATTTGGCCTTAAAGGCATTGGTTGTTGTGGCAGTTACAACATAATTTGGTAAGTCATTCCAATGTTTAACCACTCTTTGGCCGAAGAAATGTTGCCTGATCTTGATTTGACGAGTCTTAATTAGTGTGTGTCCCCGGAGTGAGGTAGTTTCCCTGGAGTGAGGTAGTTTCTCCTATTACTGGAAGTATTGTCCATATTGAATACGTTCCTTCCCTGTTAGGAGTTTGTAGTATTCAATCAAATCGCCTCTTAGGGAATACAGCTTAAGTCTTTGAAGTCGTTCTTCATATGGCATATGTTTAATGTTTGGTACCAGTTTGGTGGTTTGCCTCTGTACTTTTTTGAGTTGTATGTCTTTAACAAGGTAGGGACTCCAGGCTTATATTCAGTATTCGAGGTGTGGCCGGACATATGTCTTATACAATATACTGAAACTTTCAGCATCCAGATAATAAAATCTCCTTTTGATGGATCTAAGCACAAATATCTCTGTAGCTGCTGCTTTTGAGCATTGCAGAGATGACTTCATATTGTTGGATGTCCACACACCTAGGTCTTTCTCCTCTGTATATTCGTCAAGTATTGCCTCTTCGTTATTACTAGTCATTGCGTACTGGTAGTGCGGGTTATTACTAGTTATTGTGTACTGGTAGTGCGGGTTATTACTAGTTATTGTGTACTGGTAGTGTGGGTTATTACTAGTCATGGGGGGGTCTGGTAGTGTGGGTTATTACTAGTCATTGTGTACTGGTAGTGTGGGTTATTACTAGTCATTGTGTACTGGTAGTGTGGGTTATTACTAGTCATTGTGTACTGGTAGTGTGGGTTATTACTAGTCATTGTGTACTGGTAGTGTGGGTTATTACTAGTCATTGTGTACTGGTAGTGTGGGTTATTACTAGTCATTGTGTACTGGTAGTGTGGGTTATTACTAGTCATTGTGTACTGGTAGTGTGGGTTATTACTAGTCATTGTGTACTTGTAGTGCGAGTTATTACTAGTCATTGCATACTGGTAGTGTGGGTTATTATTAGTCATTGTGTACTGGTAGTGTGGGTTATTACTAGTTATTGTGTACTGGTAGTGTGGGTTATTACTAGTCATTGTGTACTGGTAGTGTGGGTTATTACTAGTCATTGTGTACTGGTAGTGTGGGTTATTACTAGTCATTGTGTACTGGTAGTGCTGGTTGTTACTAGTCATTGTGTACTGGTAGTGCGGGTTATTACTAGTCATTGTGTACTGGTGGTGCGGGTTATTACTAGTCATTGTGTACTTGTAGTGTGAGTTATTACTAGTCATTGTGTACTGGTAGTGTGGGTTATTACTAGTCATTGTGTACTGGTAGTGTGGGTTATTACTAGTCATTGTGTACTGGTAGTGTGGGTTATTACTAGTCATTGTGTACTGGTAGTGTGGGTTATTACTAGTCATTGTGTACTGGTAGTGTGAGTTATTACTAGTCATTGTGTACTGGTAGTGTGGGTTATTACTAGTCATTGTGTACTGGTAGTGTGGGTTATTACTAGTCATTGTGTACTGGTAGTGTGGGTTATTACTAGTCATTGTGTACTGGTAGTGTGGGTTACTACTAGTCATTGTGTACTGGTAGTGTGGGTTAATACTAGTCATTGTGTACTGGTAGTGTGGGTTAATACTAGTCATTGTGTACTGGTAGTGTGGGTTATTACTAGTAATTGTGTACTGGTAGTGTGGGTTATTACTAGTCATTGTGTACTGGTAGTGTGGGTTATTACTAGTCATTGTGTACTGGTAGTGTGGGTTATTACTAGTCATTGTGTACTGGTAGTGTGGGTTATTACTAGTCATTGTGTACTGGTAGTGTGGGTTATTACTAGTCATTGTGTACTTGTAGTGTGAGTTATTACTAGTCATTGCGTACTGGTAGTGTGGGTTATTACTAGTCATTGTGTACGGGTAGTGCGGGTTATTACTAGTCATTGTGTACTGGTAGTGTGGGTTATTACTAGTCATTGTGTACTGGTAGTGCGGGTTATTACTACTCATTGTGTACTTGTATTGTGAGTTATTACTAGTCATTGTGTACTGGTAGTGTGGGTTATTACTAGTCATTGTGTACTGGTAGTGTGGGTTATTACTAGTCATTGTGTACTGATAATGCAGGTTATTACTAGTCATTGTGTACTGGTAGTGTGGGTTATTACTAGTCATTGTGTACTAGTAGTGTGGGTTATTACTAGTCATTGTGTACTGGTAGTGTGGGTTATTACTAGTCATTGTGTACTTGTAGTGTGAGTTATTACTAGTCATTGTGTACTGGTAGTGCCGGCTATTACTAGTCATTGTGTACTGGTAGTGTGGGTTATTACTAGTCATTGTGTACTGGTAGTGCCGGCTATTACTAGTCATTGTGTACTTGTAGTGTGAGTTATTACTAGTCATTGCGTACTGGTAGTGCGGGTTATTACTAGTCATTGTGTACTGGTAGTGTGGGTTATTACTAGTCATTGTGTACTTGTAGTGTGAGTTATTACTAGTCATTGCGTACTGGTAGTGCGGGTTATTACTAGTCATTGTGTACTTGTAGTGTGAGTTATTACTAGTCATTGTGTACTGGTAGTGTGGGTTATTACTAGTCATTGTGTACTGGTAGTGTGGGTTATTACTAGTCATTGTGTACTTGTAGTGTGAGTTATTAATAGTCATTGTATACTGGTAGTGTGGGTTATTACTAGTCATTGTGTACTGGTAGTGTGGATTAGTACTAGTCATTGTGTACTGGTAGTGTGGGTTATTACTAGTCATTGTGTACTTGTAGTGTGAGTTATTAATAGTCATTGTATACTGGTAGTGTGGGTTATTACTAGTCATTGTGTACTGGTAGTGTAGGTTATTACTAGTCATTGTGTACTGGTAGTGTGGGTTATTACTAGTCATTGTGTACTTGTAGTGTGAGTTATTACTAGTCATTGTGTACTAGTAGTGTGGGTTATTACTAGTCATTGTGTACTTGTAGTGTGAGTTATTACTAGTCACTGTGTACTGGTAGTGTGGGTTATTACTAGTCATTGTGTACTGGTAGTGTGGGTTATTACTAGTCATTGTGTACTTGTAGTGTGAGTTATTACTAGTCATTGCGTACTGGTAGTGTGGGTTACTATTAGTCATTGTGTACTGGTAGTGTGGGTTATTGCTAGATATTGTGTACTGGTAGTGTGGGTTATTACTAGTCATTGTGTACTGGTAGTGTGGGTTATTACTAGTCATTGTGTACTTGTAGTGTGAGTTATTACTAGTCATTGCATACAGGTAGTGTGGGTTATTACTAGTCTTTGTGTACTGGTAGTGTGGGTTATTACTAATCATTGTGTACTTGTAGTGTGAGTTATTACTAGTCATTGTGTACTGGTAGTGCCGGTTATTACTAGTCATTGTGTACTGGTAGTGTGGGTTATTACTAGTCATTATGTACTGGTAATGCAGGTTAATACTAGTCATTGTGTACTGGTAGTGCAGGTTATTACTAGTCATTGTGTACTGCTAGTGCAGGTTATTACTAGTCATTGTGTACTGGTAATGCAGGTTAATACTAGTCATTGTGTACTGGTAGTGCAGGTTATTACTAGTCATTGTGTACTGATAATGCAGGTTATTACTAGTCATTGTGTACTGGTAGTGCAGGTTATTACTACCAAAATGCATTCTCTTGCACTTGCCAACATGGAATTTAGTAGCCATTGTCACAAAATTATGTTATTCAAAGACTATCTAGTTAATACAAAGGTTTGGTTTTGCATACTTGAGCACATTAAAATGGTTTTGACTCTGATTGATTTAAGAAGAAACTCACTGACAAGTGAGCATAATAAAATCTGCAGAAACACTGCCAGTCTTTCCCATTTTCACTGATAAGTGAACACAATTCAATTGTTTTAACTCTGTTTAATTTAAGAAAAAACAGCAGGACTTGTAGGAAATACTTACAGAACAATTATATTTTAACTTGCAACATTTTAGTTTTATGTTTAATAGTATATTAATTTATGGTTTTCTAATGTATATTACAGTGTAGTTATTAGCATTAATTTTATAAAGGTTCATATTTAAAGTGGTGTCTTTTTTCCTCCCTGTGACTTTTCCATGTGACTTTTTTCCGTGACTTTTTTCCTGAGACATTATTTCCTACATTCAAAATAATTACATGGTATAAGAAATTACATTACCTATAAAAAAATGCACACTTGTTGATGCAGTCATTTATTGTGGGTCCTAAAAACACCCCAATAATTTCCTCGGAAAACAACAGAAAACCATCAGATGTAGGTAGCCTGTCAATGTTCTACTAAAGGTGCGCCTGGCTAATTATGCCAAATCATCCCACCAAATGCAGGTATGATGGACATCAGGTGTGACCCAGCTGGTCAGAGTATGTCCTTCAACAAGTGTCAAGAGAAACTAATCATAGTTCTTAACATCACTGCATGTCTCATGTTACACTGACACCAGTTAATCTGGAGGGAGATTATTCCACCAGGCACACCCACACCTAATGCAGTGCCACCCACCATTGGATGAGGGTCATGTTCTAGTTAGACTTCCTGTCCGTTGCACATGAACAAAAATGCAGTGTATTTTTTAGAAATGATTTTTTACAAAATTCACATGCTGTGACATAAGTGCATTTCAGTAGGGAGATTTTCATGTGTGATTGTGGGAGGTGTTGACTGTAAAATGGTGGATTTCTAGATGATTTGAATAAGCGGAAGGATATGTGGCAGCAATTTGCCTGTGTGACCTGTTTGCAGAGTAATTCTTGCCGGCATTTGTAAATATTGACGGGTGTCACACATACAGGCATTTTACGAGAGCTGGAAGTATGCAATTTTTGTTAAAATCTATCGGCATATCAATGAGATGATGATAACAACAGGTGAGAAGTTTAAGACATTTTATAGGTCACGTTTTCTTATAATCAGACAAAATGTTAACATGGTCGCCTATGGGAAAACCAACAGTGGGCTGACCCCATGAGTGGGAATGAGCCAGATCAACAGAAGACAATTCAGTGCAGGACATTTGGACACAATTAAGGATCATCTCGTAACGTAGATGTTCGATATCTGATGAAATTAGTTTCGTTTGGCCTCAACCCTCTACCCTCAGATGAAAGTGTGTAAACATTGACATGGTGATACCAGTGTATTAATAGTATCAGTCAGAAGTGTAAAATATCGATGTTTGATATCAGAAGAAACTGCCTCAGACCCCCCTCTCCCAAATGAAAGTAATTTTGTTTTATATCGGACATCGACGTCCTGAGATGATCCCTTACATAATACTTTCATGTAACATATAACGTAATAATCAAAGCATCTGTAGTTTGTACACTGCAGCTCATATTGTATGGAAATTAAATCAGATGGGCACTAACATAATCCTAATTATGGTAGACCGACAATTAAACATTGCTAATCTTGTTAATTGAATGTAATAAGTAAACACAAATACAACTGACCTGGACCTGACTACCCTACTCAGGATCGTAATAATAATAACAATTATTACATTTGCACAGAACGATGTTCATCCTAATTATATGTGTGACATTTTTATTGAGTTCAGTATAAAAGTAAGTTACGTCATCTCATCCATTATTATCTGTACAAGTTCATATACATTCATGTTCACAAATGTCCTAATTCACAATTTGTCTTTGTGTACAAATATCTGTTGTAAAATAAAATAGTAAACAGGTATGTTTGATATGGAACGTCACTCGCTCGCTCACTCACTCACTCACTCACTCTCTCTCTCTCTCTCTCACTCTCTCACTCTCTCTCTCTCTCTCTCTCTCACTCACTCACTCACTCACTCACTCACCTGACAGACCAGTTCATTGAAACACCATGTAGATTTCTCCAGGATTCAATCAGCCTAATTCTGGTTGCAAGAAGTATACATAGCCATCTGTACCTTCATGTTGTTAAGCCAGCCCTTCATCCTATTACTCAGTAAATACACAGACACCTACTAATTGAGTCTACACCTTCCCACAGTCACTGGAAATGTCAAAAGGTCAACAGTGCTAATAACAGTGTGAACTTCAACACAATGTTTACGTGTGTGTGAAGAACACATGATCAGAGCCAATATGAAAACAAAATAAAAACCTATTTATATTAGCCTGGATATCTGTGTCAAAATAAATCAACATCTAGATATATTAATAGTCTAACTCTGGTATATAGAAAGTGCATCTCCTCCCAAGCACCGATGTCCACTCGCATCTTTCTAGGTTCTGTTGCTTCCTTGGATCTGTGGCCTCTGTCATATGGCAAATAGATGCCTCCAGGGGTGGAGCTAGTTTTAACAATAATGGTATACACCAAAAGTTAAACATTTGTTGTTCTATGAAGTAAACATTTATTATGACATTTATGTAGCAAAAGTTTGGTATGCCATGGGAGCTGTTAAAAATGCAATAAAAATCAAACTAAAAATAACAGATCATAAGTTTATATCTGTGGCATATATACGGTGCAATTGGACCATGGCCCATTTTGTTAATTTTTCCTTTATAACCTGCTAATGGGTGACCAACCTTGGCCCCACTTTTTGGCCCGAGTATATTTTGGGGTCACAGTTACACCTGTTATTTAATCTTCAGCTGTAGTTGTATAAATGTTGATATTCAGTTGTTATTTGCTAGCAATAAACAAGGCTGTTTGCTAACTTAATGCACATTCAAGCATCGTGATTGATCACTGTATGCAAATGCAGTCAAGAAAACAGCATGATTTAGAGATATCATGAATTCAATAATGTGTCGGATGCTGGAATGTTTTCAAATAGGCTAGAAGAAATAATGGTTGCTAGCACTTCTGATGTGTGTGTGTGTGTGCATGCGTGCATGCGTGCGTGCATGTGTGCGCGTGTGTGCATGTGTGAGTGTGTGTATGATTGGATGAAGCTAAGTTTCTGACACATTGTGTGTTTACACTCGCCAGTCAACACCACTAGACGCACAGACCACACAGAGGTCACATAGGATGGGTCTGGTCAAGAGCTGCAATCTACTGATAACACATCACCTGCCCACTGTGCCAGGTATGGCCTCCAGCCCTCTCTCCATCACACACCTGTATTGATTAGCAGAAGTACAACATTGTACCACCCTTTGCACTTTGCATGTCATTTCTCACTAGCAAGGTGCTCTCAGTGCGTCAACAGGAAGGCCTCGTCCGTGGCAACGCTCAATTTCACACTTCATCTGCAGCATCTCTGTACTAGCTGATAACTGGTTCCAGAATCGCATCCAATATTTAAAGTGTTTTCACAACTGAGTAATCACAGGAAGTGACGTAACTTTAGGTGAATTAAAATGTTGAAATGCGTCAGATATGTTGAATACCGGTACTGACCTCTGGCCAGAATAATCTGCACTATTGGGGATGCTTTAAGAAAAAGCTGCCTAACGAGTGAAACATATATGTTAATGCAAAACGACATTGATAGCAATTTTGCATAGTAAAATTGTTTAAAGTCTCTAACCACATATTGGCGGGGGGGTTCAACCAATGCTAAAGTTTGACTTTGCGAACTAGTAAGATCATCTCTTAGATCTAGGATATTTGGAGAGAAATGGAAAGACGAGACAAACTATAGGTGATGGAAACCAGAAAGCCTTTCTCTGGTAAACCTTTCTCAACCTCATTTTTTTTCCCTATTGAAACCAACGCTAAAAGTCAGTGAAACAAGTCCTTACTCTGTGCAAAGTTACTTTTGGTTTTAACAAAAATTGTACATTCTGATTTGTGTCTTGTCACTGATATGTGCAGTGGTGTTTTAATAAAATCTGATAATTTAGTTTTCTGTCACCCAAATAAACAGGATTCTATTGTCATGATCCCTGTGACATCATAGAGGGATCCTAACATCGCTGACCTGTGGCGTGGTGTGTATGCACGTACATGTGAGCTGAACACAGCAGAAGTGTTGTAGTCTGCAAATTGTCCCCTTTCCTGTTTATAAACTATAAATCAAGGTGCAAAAAGCCTCAAAAGTACCACAATCACTGGCATTGTATTTATTTTGTATGTAGTAAATGTAGATATAAATCAATAGGTGTCAAACACTGCTCTGTCCTTGTAGAAGTACATGTGCAGTTACAGGGCTGGATAGCACAGTGGTGGACCAAGACACTCAAATTACATAGACAGGTGTTACAGATCAATTGCAACCACCTGTGAATGTGAGATCTTGTGGCTAAGCTGTAAAGTTGCTCCAACAGTCCAGTTAAACACCATGGCATTAGGTAATTGAAACAGGAAGAACATCATTCAACATATAATTATATCTGGCTTTTGCTCCTGGCTTAAGTCAGTCGGAACAACAGGTAAAGGGGAGGAGAGGTGAGGGAGAAGGGAGGAGATGTGAGGGAGAAGGGAGTAGAGGTGAGGGAGAAGGGAGGAGAGGTGAGGGAGAATGGAGGAGAGGTGAGGGAGAAGGGAGGAGAGGTAAGGGAGAAGGGAGGAGAGGTGAGGGAGAAGAGAGGTGAGGGAGAAGGAAGGAGAGGTGAGGGAGAAGGGAGGAGAGGTGAGGGAGAAGGGAGGAGAGGTGAGGGAGAAGAGAGGAGAGATGAGGGAGAAGGGAGGAGAGGTGAGGGAGAAAGGAGAAGAGGTGAGGGGGAAGGGAGAAGAGGTGAGGGAGAAGAGGTGAGGAGAAAGGGAGGAGAGGTGAGGAAGAAGGGAGGAGAGGTGAGGGAGAAGGGAGGAGAGGTGAGGGAGAAGGGAGGAGAGGTGAGGGAGAAGGGAGGAGAGGTGAAGAGGAAGGGAGGAGAGGTGAGGAAGAAGGGAGGAGAGGTGAGGGGAAGGGAGGAGGCAGAAGGAGAAAGAGGGAGACAAAGACAAAGGGATGGGAGAGGGAGATAGGGATTGTTTGTGGGAGGGAGGGATGGAGGGAGGGAGGGAGGGATGAAGGGAAGAGGTAGTGAGATAGAGAGGGAGGGAGAGATGGAGAAAGGGAGACAGGGAGAGAGAGAGATGGAGGGATGGAGGGATTGACGGAGGGCGGGAGTGAGGGCACGAGGGAGAGAGCATGGGAGGTAGGTAGGGAGGGAGGGAAGGAGGGAGGGAGGGAGGGCATGAGGGAGAGAGCATGGGAGGTAGGTAGGGAGGGAGGGTGGGAGGCAGGGAGGGAGGGTCGGATTGACAGATGGAGGGTGGGAGGGATCAAGGGAGGAAGGGAGGGAGGGAGCGAGCAAGCGAGGGAGAAAGGGGAAGGAGGGTGGGAAGGAGACCAAGAGCAAGAGCAAAAAAGAGTGGGAACCTCATCCCAAGTTTTCCCAACACACACCAGTACACTATTGGTTGTTTCCTGTACAAGAGTGAGGGGGGAGAGAGGGAGGGAGGAAGGAAGGGAGGGAGAGTACAAGACATCCCAGTCAACGACACAAAAAACCTAACAGTGCCAACTATTGTTATCTGATACACATTTGTGTATTTTATCCGGATTCAAAACAAACCCACAAGGGGAAGTACATGGATGGCCACTAAAGGAGTCATTAGCCTGACAAGGTTACAGCAACTGTCTTGTTTCAAAGCCTCTACCAAGGGAGTGGTGGAATGCTTTTAAATGTGTAGGTTAAGTGGTGAGTGTAGCTAAAATAACTGCATGATTCATGAAGACGGCCGTATCAAGGGATGGGCCTATTCAGGGATCTGCAGCGACAACCATGAGAAGCACTTAACTAAAGACCACCAGTGTTTAGTACATCACTGACTCATGTGGAAAACAGAGTTTGGTTTATTTTAAGTCATACAAGCGTGAGCCAACAGCGAAAGATGTTCAAGTCACAAAAACTGACAATGTCAACCTAACTCTGATTCCCGCTCAACTGCAGTTTGGTCCAAAGAATGGATAATTTTATGGACTCCAGTCCTGTCCACTCTTTGTCTTTGTCTTCCTGTCTACCTCTTCTTCTCCCCCCTCTCAAGGTACCTTGCAAAATGGTCTTTGCAAGGCCAGATGATCTTGAGACATGGCCGTACCACATCAGTTTGTGTTTCTTGCCCGTTGTAAGGAGGTCTTCGTATGGTCTGATGGCTTGTTTGATCTTGTTGCGAATGTCTTCATTAGTAACATGGTCTTTGTATGATATGTGCAAGATTGTCCGGAAGCACCTCATTTCCATGATGTATTTCAATTAACACAAAGGTGGCTATTTTGAGTTATTTACTTACAAAGTTATGTATCTGCTTTGCCACCTGTCAGAACAATGTGGAAATTGTAGAGTGGTTAGCAACTCTCCAGATGGAACTACTATGAATGGGTCTAAAACCAAATAGTATAAGGATGACCAGTAATGTCCTTGGTTTGTTGCTCGAAGGGTGGATGTCATTTGGTAAATACAATACGACCAGAAATGAAATAATTCTTTTGATCAATACACAATTCTGACAGAGTGGGCTGATTGTTTCTACCATCTGATGTTAATAGAAAATAGCTTCTAAAGGGTCTAACTTATAAAAAATCAATATAAAAGCAAGCGTTAGTTATATATAAAGTATCTACCAATAATCAAGTTAAAGAAACCCAGATGTATTATGGTTATTATGCATCAATCAATCAATCAATCAATCAATCAATCAATCAATCAATCAAGCAAGCAATCAATCAACCAACCAATCAATCAATCAATCAACCAATCAATCAATTAATTAATCAATCAGTAAATCAATCAATCAATCCAATCAAACAATCAGTCAGAAGTCTACTTCCAACAACTAAACAGAACAAATCATAATTATTACAAAAATACAGCTCCAATTATTCCATACAAAGTGTAGTATAAATAATACATAAAGAACAGTGCATTGGAAAGAGGATGAACAGAAATATGATACTTATCTGCATATAGAACCTATACTAAGCTATGCAGCACTAATGCTTATAGTAATACCAGTCTCCAATTCCTTGTAACTCATCACTTTTTTCAAATGTTGGTAAATAAGTACACATTCCCATTCATACTCACTTTCAACAGTTATTTTAATTTATGGACAATCCCGGTAAAAGCATAAAAACTTCCAATGGAAGAAATTAACAACCTGTCAACCAGCAACAATATGGGTGGATGGGATTTTTAATTTCATGTCCTTCCTATCTAACAAAAACAGGACAGATTGCGGGGAAATACGCAGACGGCTTCAGCGTATAAAAATAACAGAAACCAAGGTAGTCTGTCAACATGGTTTGGAAGGAGTGCAACAGGATGGCTACAAAACTCAACCAACCAAGTGGTAGAGGACCATTACCGCCAAAGCCTGTGACAGATTTAGGACCTAGAAGAGAGATCCTTCATGTATTTTCTAGCAAAACATTGGCTGCACATTAATGTTTTGAAACCATGTGAATGTTCTATTTGGTCACACTGACTTAATATTGAAAGGAATTTGATTTAGTAGCTCACAAATTATTGATGAGGCGACATTAGTCAGGAAGTTTATATTGCCATTCGTATGAATTTGAAGTGCAGTTAATAAACAACATTGATCAACGGCAAAGAAATGACAATACATTTGTGGGCCGCATCGATCTGTATTTGTCACAAATTTCTTATTAATCAATCATGTTCTCTCACAGAAATCTGTGGCATGAATTCAAAGTATACTTATTATAAACACAGATATTATGATTATGTTTGCATGCCAGCCTGCAAACGTACGCGATCACGAAAACAAAAACTGGACAAAGTCATATAACATGGCTGTACACTTCTATACAGATTTGTCGTGAAATATATCTTATTATGTGTTCTTTGCATAATAAACCAATAAATAAACTACACATACATGTACACGGGCATGCTGCACGAACATGCATCCTCACATGCATTTATGCACACACGCACGCACGCACGCACACACACACACACCCACACTCATGCATGAAAGCACGTACACGCATCCACACACACACAAACCCATGCCCACACACACACACAGCATGTATGCACCCAGCAACCACGCACGCACGCACGCATACACGCAGACACACACATATGCATATTCACATTAACTGAACAATTTCCTTCAAACATGTTGTTCTAGTGTACACATGTCAAGCAGATACGGAGAGTTGAATGATAAATAAAATAATAATGTATCACATTATAAATTTAAAATAACTAAGTTTATTGCCCAATTAAAGCCCTTATTTTCCAAAGCAACAAAGGTAAGTTGCTATATCCAGTGCCTGGGTCCAAATAGTGGCCTACACATCAGCTGTTGGCAGACCTATCATTCAAACACCAACTCAATCCCGGGGGAACTATTAAGCCACACTGCAATTACAGCACAATAGCTATTAATTCACATCACAGCCTCAATGAAAGCTCTGTAAAGCTTACTGGATAAATTGTGACACCTATGAATTATAGAGATGATCAGACATACCCCATGCGTCATAGACAGGCCTACAGAGGGTTTGCGACAGGCGGACAGAGTGTTTTGCAAGGTATATAAGGATACTGTTTTCCGAAAAAAAAATGTAACTTTGAAACAGCCCTGAGCAATAAATATTTTATTTTTTTAATGTTGATACAATAAAATGCTAGTATTTCTCAAAGGATCATTCAAACTAATATTTTAGGCAACAAGTGCACAAGTAGTTACTTCACCCATTAGTGAGCAATTAAGGCCTCTGCCTCTTTTAACAACAGTAATCATCAAATACCTTTCAATCATCTTAATAAATACAAAGATTTTTTCCACGTAAATTGAATAAAATGAATTTAATAATTTGCCAGGCCAAGCGAATGAAGCTGCCAAAACTGACAGCTTTGAAACTGAGTACAATCACACACGGTGTCTTCAAAAGCCACCATGTCTGGCTAAAAATTAAATGATCAATTCAGAAGAGTGCGGTAGAGTAAGTGATAGAGGCTGTCTGGACATTCCATGGTCCATAAGCCGAAGTAACCTTAGTTCTAGATACAGTTGAACCTGTCTTGAGTGACCGCTTGTTCAGCCCTTTGGTCTCTCCACACAGGTGGTGTTCACACAATTAACACTGAAAAGGTAGTCAAGGGGAACCAAGGAAGTGGTCAGCCAAAACATGTTGTCGTCCAAAACTGAGGTCCAACTGTGGAACTTTTAATTACTTCCAGCTTTGGAAAGTTCTGTGAACCGAGCAGTTGTACCTAACAGACAAGTTTGTACAAAAAAGTGTACAGTGTGTAGAAATATGTATATT
Source organism: Paraescarpia echinospica (assembly GCA_020002185.1). NCBI lineage: Eukaryota > Metazoa > Annelida > Polychaeta > Sabellida > Siboglinidae > Paraescarpia > Paraescarpia echinospica. Next base: position 31,142,260 of record CM034540.1, on the reverse strand, counting down.
ATTATTATTACATTCAACTGGTCAGTCTTTTCCAGGACATCACACCAAACTAACCTTTCTATACAGCCACTGAGAGTGGTCAGTGCATGAGGTCACTGAGAGTGGTCACTGCCACTGTATGTCTGCCTAAGTAATTATATTATGTTTCCAATTAATGAGGCAGGACTGACATTAACATGATCTCTGAGTGGTGAGGGATAAACATGCAGGCCCTGATGTTAAGAGCCAGGGTTTTACTCCAAATATACCATATCTGGTCTGGAACTCATAACTCAGGATTACAAAGTGGATGTACTCACCACTCACAGTGAATATTGGAGATAGTTTTGGTACCGCGGGAGTATTGTAACAGAGGTATTACTATTGCAATACTTTTGTGATAGTGTCATAGCTATTGCAATTTGTATTATAGTAGCATTATGGACTAGCGAATACCTAAGAAAAACAGTCCCAAACCAAATTGTAGGGATGGTGTCATTATGTGGCCATGTGGCTGTTGAGGCGGTCGATCTCTAAATGGTGAATCCCCGAATGATGCTGCTGTTGTCGATGACTGTTGGTGTTGATCGGTAAATAAGTCAAATTTATAAATAAAATTTAAAAAGTATATTGTTATATACAGCTGTACATTATTTTATAATGCAAAAGTAGCCTTGCTAATCTGTTTGCCAACTATCGTTACAATCAATACTTTGATACCTATCGATACGTAAATTTAATATTGATACTTGATAGTACAGTGGAATCTCACTATTAAGATCATCTCTGGACTGGGTAAATGTGACCTAAATAACGAGGTGACTATATTTATGCTTTACTGTTATAAAAATAATTTGGGACTGTCCTAAGATGACCTTAGTTGTGAGGTGGCTGCATTACTGAGGTGACGATAAAGTAATACAGCTGCCGCTATTGTCACATCAACTATTGATGGTATCGTCACACCCCTACTACACCACCTCGCTTAACTCTCTTACTTTTACAGTCGCCAAGGAGACAAACAACCACCAGTTTCATGAGAAGACCATTTCACTAACATTTTAATGGGCTCGTAATCACAATGTTATGCTTTAAAACGTTAATAATGATCGTGTATACTGAAAACTGTCAACTGTCAACAGCAGAATGCGTCATTGGGACACATTTACTGGTGAGTCATGGAAATGGTGTCCTTGGTGATATGGCAGTGGCTTCTGCAAAGATGAATGTGAAGATGTCCAATCGGAAATGTTCCACCGTTTGACCAGTGAAGAAATGTCATCTTGTTGATGTCGCCTGCATGTACCCTCCATGTCCATGGCAATCACTAGGACACCCTACTGGAGGAATGCAATCAGTCCAACAATCTTTCATCAACACCATTCTAAGTTAATTACACAAGTGGCTCTTCCAAGAAAATCTTCCTTCCAGACAACAGCAAGGTGGAAAATCACAAGTCATGTGGTATGCAAGTTCTGCTGGACTGACAATGTGGAAATAAAATGTTTGCGTTTTGTAAATATTAGCAAAATTAAGACAAACCATCAAAAGACAGAAATAAACATTGTCTAACGATTCATTGATCAGTTCTCGCATTCTCTTTCCCTGCAGTCTGTATTCTTTTCCCTCATTCTACGACTATACTAGGTTCCTCCCATTCTCTTTCCCTGCAGTCTGTATCCTTTTCCCTCGTTCTACGACTATACTAGGTTCCTCCCATTCTCTTTCCCTGCAGTCTGTATCCTTTTCCCTCGTTCTACGACTATACTGGGTTCCTCCCATTCTCTTTCCCTGCAATATGTATCCTTTTCCCTCGTTCTACGACTATACTAGGTTCCTCCCATTCTCTTTCCCTGCAGTCTGTATCCTTTTCCCTCGTTCTACGACTATACTGGGTTCTTCCCATTCTCTTTCCCTGCAGTCTGTATCCTTTTCCCTCGTTCTACGACTATACTAGGTTCCTCCCATTCTCTTTCCCTGCAGTCTGTATCCTTTTCCCTCGTTCTATGACTATACTAGGTTCCTCCCATTCTCTTTCCCTGCAGTCTCTATCCTGTTCCCTCATTCTACAACTATACTAGGTTCCTCCCATTCTCTTTCCCTGCAGTCTCTATCCTGTTCCCTCATTCTACAACTATACTAGGTTCCTCCCATTCTCTTTCCCTGCAGTCTGTATCAATTTCCCTCATTCTACGACTATACTAGGTTCCTCCCATTCTCTTTCCCTGCAGTCTGTATCCTTTTCCCTCATTCTATGACTATACTAGGTTCTCCCATTCTCTTTCCCTGCAGTCTGTATCCTTTTCCCTCGTTCTATGACTATACTAGGTTCCTCCCATTCTCTTTCCCTGCAGTCTGTATCCTTTTCCCTCGTTCTATGACTATACTAGGTTCCTCCCATTTCCAACCCCCTTATTAACCTATCCCACTTCTGTCATAATTTCCCACAATTTTACACCGCATTGCAACATCATCATCTATGTTGAAAAATTGACATTGTAAAATGAATTTATCTTAAACATTATAAATGAGTCTCATTATTGTTGCTGAACTTTATTTTAATGAAACTATTTAGTAATGTTCATCTAATATAAGTGACTATTTATAGTTTTATGGAGTTACAGTTTTACTTCAAATTTTTAACTATATGTATTTTTACCTCTAACAAAAAATAAGTTGTAAGAGTTTTAAAACAGTTTAAAATGTATTTATTTATATATTTATACAGTAAGAGTATATAAGCACTATGATCTTCGATGAACTTAGCCAATAAATATTAATATGATTCTAAGGTAATATTGCTTTGCAGTTTCCTCCCTTTGAAACAAATGTGTACAGTTTTCTGCTGGGGAACGAATAGGGGTGGATGACCTTTGCCATTAGATGACCCCATTACAACTATCGATGTGGGTGGATGTTTTCTTATGCAATGCTACAGTAGGTTTGAACACAAGTAGAGTGTTTTCTTGATGAAGCGGGCACTGAAACGAATTGGCATGCAATCTTCGGTCACAACGCCTGATGCATGCAAACAAGGAACCAGCCCCGGTAAAACCGGTAAAACCGGTAAAACCCGGTGTTCGTTCATGCATGACAGTCACCCACAGCTCACATCAGTGGTTGCGTGACCAGCTTTGACAAATGATTCCAACAACAGAAACATCTATATTTTCTAGCGAAAGCGTACCATGAGCTTGAGACCGTCAATGCATTTGACGATTGAGAAATGACGCCAATTGCCACCTGTCCACCTACACTTTGATGATTTTCTGAAATCATGCAGTTATAACTACAGTAACGGTTTCTTAGTGAATAAAAGGTTTAGAAATGCCATACAAGTGGCAAAGACCTTTCCCGGGGGCAGACTGCAATTCTTATCATGTGCCAGTGCGAGCCACGTTCTGACTGTAACTGAAGAAAAGGAAAAGAGCAACAAGGAACATTAAACTGGACATGAATGTACTAAAATCAGATTCAGCGATCAAAGAGAAATTCAACATAGCAATTCAAAACAGATTCAATGTTGTGAATGACATTCAAGATGTGGATGTCCAATGGGAACAAATGAAGGAATCAATCACACAGGCTGCAGAAGAAATTATTCCTAGGCAATGCAGAAAAGCAAAGAAAAAATGGATGACTGACAATATTCTAAATTTGATGGATGAAAGGAAGAAAATTAAGCAAAATCATGATGCATATGTAGCAATGAATCTAGCGAAAGAGAAGTGGCTTAATGAACAATGCAAAGAAACTGAACAGAAGCATAAGCACGACACAAAATCCATGCATGCTAGAATAAGAGAAATCACAGGGAAAAGAACATGCTCAGCTACAGGTTGCCTGAAATCTAAAGAAGGAAACATAATAATGGACAAAGACAAAATACTCGAGAGATGGTCAGAATATATTGGTGAACTACGATGATGAAAGAGGTGAAAGACCATCAATTAAGAAGAACTTTGATGGTCCTCCTATATTGAAGGACGAGGTTCGAAAAGCCATAAGATCAATAAAAAAGGGGAAAGCTGCTGGACCAGATAATATTGCCATTGAAATGATTGAGTGTTTAGATGAATTTGGTACTGATTTAGTAACAGACTTCTTGAACAAAATATATGACAGCAGAAGAATCCCAACTGATTGATCAAGATCCATTTTTGTAGTATTTGTACTGCAATGCTACATATATGGATGTGAATCCTGGATAATAACCAAAAGTTCACAAAAAAAACATAGAAACCACTGAAATGTTGTTCTTAAGGAGTGCCATGGACTGCAAAGCAAAGCAATGAAGTCGTCCTTAGGACAGTCAAATCAAAAAGAAAGATCATAAACAATATTAGAACACAACAAGCACGATTTAAAGGCCATATCATGAGAAAAAAAGTTAGAACATATAGTAACAACAGGAAAGATAGAAGGAAAAATATCCAGAGGATGCCAGAGAATAAAAATAATAAATAGTCTGTCAACATGGTGTGGAAGGAGCACAACAGAACTGCTACAAACTACAAACGACTGTGTGGTTTGGAGGGCCATGATCGCCAACGTCTGTGACAGACATGGCACATGGAAGAAGAAGAAGAAGGATACATCTTACCATCTGAATATATCTTGCAGATGTTGGAGTAAGATCTTGAGGATCAGTAAGCAGATTACATAATACTGGGGCGGTGTTTATAGGGATACTCACAAAGCCTATTTGGTCAATGTGAAAGAAATTATCTAACTTACCCATGGGGAATAAACCCAGTGAAATAACATGTAGATAACAGATCAGGCATTCAATCACTCAGTAGCACCTCCAGCTCTTCATTGCTATTTTCTCTTGGTGTACAGTAACATGGGGCACAGCGCCCGAGTGGTTAGAGTGCCAGACTGTCGACAGGAGGGACCGGGGTTCGAATCCCGGCGCTGGCTGGGCGGTGGTTTGGGACTGGTTCGGCTGCCGTGTCGAAACTTGGAAATTTCGTTCACCCTACGTCGCCCCTCTTTTAACCCGCACTGTCCAGCGTGGAAGGGTAGGCCAACAACAGCATGCAAAGTACAATGAAGCCAAGGCCCCCAGTCTCCAGCAGCATCGAAAAAGTTTGTGATCAAGGAGGCAGTTCAGGTCAACTAGGGCTATGTGCAGGAGTGCTAAGAATCTCTGGGTCAAGAAGAGCTGCCGAAAGAAGGTAAGCAGACTGAAGATAGCAACATATAACGTAAGAACACAACTAAAAGATACAAGAACTGGAGGAAGAACTTAGGGAAACCAGGTTGGTATGGGATGTGATTGGGATCAGAAAAGTCAGAAGAAGAGAGGAATGCTTCACTACCTTACAAAGCAGCCACCTACTATATTCCATGGCTAAAAACGGCCAAGCAGGAGTAGGCTTTCTCGTAAACAAAGACAATATAGTGAGGGTTAACAGCATCAGCCCCAGAGTAGCAGAACTTGTTCTATGCATAACAAAGCTCTACAAGCTGAAGATAGTACAAGTATATGCACCAACAACATCATACTCAGAAGAAGACACAGACAACTTCTACAACGACATTGATGAGACCTTAGAAAAGCCAACCCAGTACACTATAGTGATGGGAGACTTTAATGCACAAGTAGGGAAACGAACAAACATTCTGGAAACAACAACAGGCAAATTTGGCCTAGGTGTGAGAATCGAAAGAAGCAACACCTTGGTAGAATGGGCAACATCCTGACAAACAGGCCAGACATGGTTATTGATATAACTGTCATCAACCAAGTCAACATCGGAAGTGACCACAGAATGGTAATCTAACATCAAACTGGACGTCAAGGCTGAAAGGAAGAAGTTGATAAACAAGAGACCACCAAGTATAGATACCACAAAAATAAGAACAAAAAAGATCAAATTCCAACTCGAACTGCGAAATCGATTCGAGACACTACAAGAATTAGTTGACATCGACACCATGAGTGAAAATATCACTGAGATGATCCAACCATCAACAGGCATGTAAAGTTGAGAATATCGTCACCGACACGAGCACTAATGAAGAAACGAGAAATGGTGGTAACGGCGACCGTAAAAACAAATAGAGTACGCAGAAATATGCAAAAGCATCAAACAGAAAGTGAAGGGGACATCAGGAAGTACAAACAAGAGATCACAAGAAAAACGATTATGTCATCAAAGAGCCTGTAGAAAGCCAGAAGAACACAGACACTAGGCCGAGACAGACTGGCAGGGTAGATAAATACAACACCAAAATATGATCATGGAACAAATAGAGGAATTCTATACTGAGCTATATGACAGTGAACAGAGTATCATAATTCACACCAACCGGAAAGAGGTACCAGAGACAACACCATGGGAGGTGGAAGCAGCGCTAAGAGATATGAAGAGTGGAAAGACATCAGGCAACGACCATGTAAACATTGAAACATTAAAAGCAGGAGAAGATACCATCTCGAAGACACTGGCTAAGCTGCATACTAAATGCTTATCAGAAAGAATACCCACCTCATGGAAGAACGCAAAGATGGTGATAATCTTCAAGACGGGAAATAAGAAAGACTTAAAGAACTACATCCCGATATGTCTATTAGTAAACATCTACAAATTACTCACAGAGATTAACTAATGAATAGGCTAGAGAAGACACTCGATGAAAACCAACCACAAGAGCAAGCAGGAAGTAGGTACTCAACGACAGACCACATACACATCATAAACCAACTGAAAGAGAAGTGCCAAGAATATAATATCCCACTCTTCATCGATTTCGTCGACTACGAGAAGGCTTCTGACTCAGTTCAAACTCAAGCAATACTGACCTCCCTTCAAGAACAGGGGATAGAAGATGTGTACATCGATCTCCTGAAAGACATCTACACCAACAGCTCGGTGACAGTCCACCTACATAAAAAGAGCTACAAGATCAACATCAAGAGAGGACTACGACAGGGTGACACCAATTGTCCAAGCTCTTTACAGCAACACTCAAAAGCATATTCTGAAGACTGACCTGGGAAACTGGAGGCTTGAGGTTAGACGGAGAATATCTCAGTCATCTTTGCTTCGCCAACAACATACTTATATGTGCCATTACACCACAAGAACTACACAAAAATGCTGGAGGAGCTAGCTGATGAAAGTGAAAAACAAGATCTGAAGATGAACATTTCAAAAACAAAAGTGATGCTTGAAAATGATATGCCAAAATATATCAACACCATGCAGATAGAGAACATTGAAACTTGAAAGCTACGTCTATATTGGACAGCGATACAGTATCAGAGACAAAAACCAAGACAAGGAGATTCAAAGAAGAATCACAGCCGGCTGGACAGCATTCGCCAAACATCGTGACATCTTCTAAGGGTAACTTTGGAACCTGCTTGAAGAGACAAGTCTACATGTGTATTTCCAGCGATGACATACGGTGTGGAAACATGGGCTCTCACCATCCAGGCAAAGAACAAGCTAGCAGCCGCACAAACAAAGATGGAAAGAAGAATGTTGAACATCACATATCGGGAGAGAAAAACAAAACATCTGGGTAAGAGAGAAGACAAAGGTCATACTCATAGCTGTGATAGAACAAATCAGAAGACAGAAGTGGACCTGGGCAGGGCACATCAGCAGACTACGAGATAACTGATGGACATCACGTATCACAACCCGGAGACTGTACAAAGGGAAATGATCTAGAGGAAGACCGGCGAGACAGAGGAGAGACGAACTAGACGAGTACTGAAAGGGCACCATCTGGCAGAGGATAGTGCAAGACAGGCAGATTTGGAAACGACATGCTGAGGCCTTCACCCAACAACTGGACAGTATGGCTACACAATGATGATGATGATGTACAGTAACCGATATCTGAAATCTAATCAGCCAGAATGCTGTTAAGCATGGCAATAAGACCCAGTTGAAACAGGAGCAGGTTTGTCCTGCGGGTTATAGTGTTGGGTGCCAGGTGTCAGAAGCTATTAGAAGAGTGCTCACTACTACTGTATCGTGACATAGAATACGGCTACGACTGTGATTATATAGAAAGAGCATTATTCCTGATTTAACTTCTCCCCAGGAAAGGAATTTACAAAAACTATCAGTTAGTTCACATATATATATATATACATAATTGTAGCAGAAACCAGATAACTCAAATATAAGATGGATTAGAAATCACAACATATGATAGAAGAGACAGGGAGGGAGTGACGGAGGGAAGGGAGAGAGGGAGGGAGAAAGATAGGGGGAGGTAGGTAGGGAGTGAGGGAGTGATGGAATGAGGTAGGGAGAAAGTTAGGGAGGGGGTAGGTAGGGAGTGAGGGAGGGAGGGAGGTAAGGAGGACAGAAGTGTTGGAGGGATTGAAGGATGAAGGGAAGTTGGTAGGGAGGGAGAGACAGAGGGAGGGAGGGAGGGAGGGAGGGAGGGAGGGAGGGAGGGAGGGAGGGAGGGAGGGAGGGAGGGAGGGGGGAGGGAGGGAGGGAGGGGGGAGGGAGGGAGGGATGGACAGAGAGAGGGAGGGAGGGAAAGAGGGAGTGAGAGAGGGTGGGAGGGAGGGAGGGAAAAAGGGAGGGAGTGAGAGAAGGACGGAGGGAGAGAGGGAGGGACTGAGAGGAGGGAGGGAGTGAGAGAGGGAGTTAAAGAAGGAGGGAGGGAGAAATGGGGGAGAGAGGGAGGGAGGGAGAAAGGGGGAGAGAGGGAGGGCGGGAGTAAGGGAGGGAGAGAGTAATGGACGGAGGGATGTATGGAGGACAGAAGTGATGGAGGGATTGAAGGAGGCAGGTAAATAGGGAGGGAGGGAGGGAGAGAGGGACGGAGTGAGGGGGGAGAGAGCGAGGGAGGAAGGAAGGGAGGGAGAGTATGACTGAAACTGCAATATCTTATCAGCCTGGTGTATTTCAGCTTTGTATCATTGACTCATTGCATCCAAATTAAGCTATGAAATGAAACCATAAGTACAACTGAAGCAACTCAATACTTGGGCTCACCAGATGAATTAAACAGGAGAAACAACAACTAATGTTTCATCTTTTTGAATTCCATTTTGTTATCTGTGAATTCTCTTGAAAATGCCTCCAGTGAAACCAAAGTTAAAAGCTGCAAAACCACTGACTTTTTTAAGATATCTTAGATTCGAATATAAAAGTTGTGTTAAAATGTATATAAATTTTGAAGATAATAAGTGCATAAATGTCTATCAACCCGAAGTGAAATCATTTCAAATTATTATTGATTATGTATTTACACATAACACTCCACATGATACAATAAAACCACAGGTAAGTTTACCCAGATGCACACATACATCCAACAAAACAGCATGTGCAGTGCTTCCTCCTGGACACACAGTTACTTGACAACCAATGGCACATATCAGTAGGCCCTAAACGTAAACACAATTACATCAGATGTCAACACTACGCCGCATCTAGACACCTACCTTGGTTCCAGGTCTCAGTATGACACAGTATTTCTATCACCGCCACCAGCTATACACACAGCCGAAATGCATCGGTCAAGTACGTACCGTGCCTTGCCCTAACCACTATCACTGAAACACCTTTGGTGATGGTTTTCCAATAAAGCTCTGCGTGTATTCTGTAAGGTCCGCCCTCTAACAGATTCCAGTTGGCGGTGACAAGTATTCACGGCTCTCAGTAAGTCACATGTGACATGAACCGGTGACTCCGCAGAGAGGCTGTGCTTGGCATCTGAGTGATTTAGCAGCAATCGAAAAATGCACAATATCGCTGCAAACAACCTTTTAGTGCAGTCACTGTGCTGGCTGCATGCTGTCACTGCTGGTATTGGCAGTGGCTGGGTATTGACACCACAAACAGGTTATTGTAGTGACTTGCTGGGCAACAACAATACTTAGGAGTAGTACTCCCTGATTCACTATGGCACTAATTACTGGGCTACCACCCAGACAATATGACAGTGGCTGGCTACCCAGTAGGCTATTACTGTATCACTGATGGATTGAATGCACTGCCCTACCCTTTTTAGAGGGTACATGCTAGACAAAACAGGAAGCGGCCTGCCCTACTGCCAGAGGCTCTGTCCCAGAAAGGTACCGTATGGAAGCAAAGATGACAAACCAGTCTTGTTGTATACATTGTTTTTAACCTATTAATCAAGACACGGTAAACTGGCAATGGAAACCCTTTTCAGAAATGCCACTGGAGCATGACAGTGTTTATGTTCCAGGCACATCAACATTTTAGGATCAATTTGCTTAGGTTGCAAAGTGAATAAATTACTAAATTACTTGTAAGTTGTTGCTGTGTGTAGGGGTGTCTTATGGAAATACACAACTTAGAAGACGTTGTGTGATACTGTAAATGGCGTGACCCAATTCAACATTGCAATTAGCAACAAAACGCAATGGTGTGCTAACACACTCCAGACTACAGGAATAATAACACCATTTTGGCATGGCATATATTATTCATGCCTCATTTGACAGTGTAATAAGCCAAGGACTGATAGCAAATTGAAATTAAATGCAAATAGAACTGAATCGATCATTATCGGTACTCCAATGCAGCGTAGTAAACTTGATGTTTTTTTCCCTACGCGTATTTTGAATCATCATATTGAATAGAACATTTATTTGGTCACACATATAATACACTGTATATAACATCTAACATCACACAATCAGTAGGCAATACGTGCAACTCAGGAGATCCTCTGGAAACACCATAGGGGCTTTTGTCGAGGACCACCTAGAGTACAATTACACAATAAAACAAAATAATAAAAGTATGGTTATGATTAAATGAACAAATAAAGTAGTATGCTAGAGTGTAAAGTACTGTAAACACATAATAGATGTAATAACATATTACAACTATTAAAATCACTACAAATGATATGCGAATGTTTATGCAATAGCATATTTACTGGTGTAACATGCATAGGATTATTAAAATGATTTTTTTATTTATTTACTTATTTTTTAGTACCAATCGCGAGATTACTGTTTATATACCATGATAACAGAATGTGATATTACTATTTTCGGTTACGAGCATTAGTGATATAAATTCATCACACATTCCAATACACTAACTAATACTATATAATAAGTGAACATAAATGTATTTATAATATTTAATAATACATGATTCTGAGTAATTTATAGTAATAACATTATTTAATTTTAACTACAACAAAATACTAGTACTACTACTACTACTACTACTACTACCACTACCACTACCACCACCACCACCACCACCACCACCACTACCACTACCACTACCACTCACCACCACCACCACCACCACTACCACTACTACCACTACCACCACCACCACCACCACCACCACCACCACTACTACTACTACTACTACTACTACTACAACAACGACATAAATGATGCTAATTACATAGATAATAGACTAATACAAACAAAATGATATATTACTTAGTAAATAATCTCTACTAATACCTAAGTTTAATATCTCGACAGTAATAACTCTTTTAGTTTCTTTGAAATAGGTTTAATGATACAAGCTCTCGTAACTGTTGAGGTAGTGCATTCCAGAACACTGGTCCAGACAAATGTGTTGTAACCTTTCTGCTGTTTGTTCTAATGTGTTGAGTGTAATACCCATTATGGTTTCTAAGATTGTGGTCAGGAACATTTTCTGTTCGCATAAGCATAGATGACATGCCATCTGTGAGTTGGCCATTGATGGATTTATACATAAAAATGCCTAGTTGATGTTTATATAGATCATCTAATTTTAGCAGTTTTAGTTTTGAGAATAGAGGATTTGTATGAGCTATATAGTGCGATTGTGTAATTATCCTTATAGCTTTCTTCTGTAGTATCTTTAATTTGTTTACATGTACAGTGTATGAATTCATCCACAACAGAACGTAGTATTGTAAATGAGATAATATTAATGACTAGCACAATGTCTTCATGATGTACACAGGAAGAAAATGTTTTAATTTGTTTAGTATTCTTACATTTTGTGCAATTTTTTTGACAAATTATTAATATGAATTGTCCAGCTCAAGTGTTCGTCTATGTATACTCCTAGAAATGTTGTAAATTTAATTTGTTTCATTTTGTTTCCATTTATTGTTATTTCTTCATTGTCTGTATTGTATTTTTTCCCTATTGGTGTAAATATTATAAAATTAATTTTGTTTACATTTAATGAAAGTTTGTTGGTATTAAACGCTATTTTTTGTAGCTCCACATTAAACTCTTCAATGAGAGTGTGAACATTTGTGTGAGCATGGAACAAACTTGTATCCTCTGCAAACAGTATTGGCTTTAGAATATTTGATACATTTACAATAGCATTTATATATACGATGAAAAGTAATGGGCCTAGTATAGATCCTTCGGGAATGCCACAAGTTATTTTCATACAATCCGATTCTGTTTTGTTATATATGACACATACTGTGTTCTGTTATTAAGGTAACTTTTGAACTAGTCACACGCAATACCTTATACCATAGCACTGAAGTTTTTGTATCAAAATATTATGATCTATTGTATCAAAAGCCTCACTGAGATCAAGAAAGATGCCTATGTTATGTTTTTTTGTTGTCAATGTTGCTTGATATTTTATTAACCAAATCGATCATTGCCATATAAGTTGAATAGTTTTCCCTAAAACTATATTGATTTTTCGATATTATGTTGTGTTCGGCTAAGAAATTATGAATCTTATTGTACATTAGGTGCTCTAGTATTTTTGATAGGCACGGAAGAATATAAATTGGTTTGTAATTTGCAAACAGTTCAGGCTTTTCACTTTTGTATAAAGGAATATCCTTAGCTATCTTTAACTTGCTGGGAACAATGCCCGTACTAAATGAACTGTTGAAGATGTGAGTTAGTTGATTCACAATTTGTGGTATAACCTGCTGAATACTGCATGGATCAATGTTGTCAAAGCCACCAGATTTCTTTGAATTGTTACAATGCACTATGCTAATAACTTCAGTCGGACAAGTTGGTGTAGAGAAACAGTTTGCTGCATTGTTGTTTACAAAATGTGTAGGGTCATGTGCCGTTTGTCTTAGCTTTGCGTTGAGACTTTGGCCAATATTTGTAGTAAAGTAATTATTTAATTCATCCACTATTACCTTTTTGTCTGTGCAACAGTTTCCCTCTGATGTTATAAATTTATTGTTGATAACAGATTTATTTTTTGGAGATTTTAAAACTTCATTAATGGTACTCCATGTATTTCTGCAATAATTTTTAAATAGTCAAATTTATTTTTAAAATATGTTTATATATCATGCCAGCAACCTAGGTGTGGTATCTAGCAGTGGTCTTTGATAGTATACTTCAGACAATACATATCTCAAACGTGTCACTGCTGTTTTTATCATATTCGTGATCTTTGCCATATTCACAGGTATATATCATTTTCTGTTGCTAAAACTATTGCAACAGCACTTGTTAGCAGCAGACTTGACTGTTGTAATTCCCTCCTTTATAATATCACTAGCAAGGATATTACACAACTTCAACGAGTTCAAAATTGTCTGGCAAGAGTAGTTACAAGATCTGCTCATTTTTCTCGCTCTGTACCACTTTTGAAGTCTTTGGATTGGCTTCCTGTAGGATATCGTATATTATTTTAAAGATTTGTACCATTACATACCAGGCACAGTCCAGATGCAACCATCTTATTTACATTCACTATTTACATTCACTGCTTACTCCTGTAAGAAAACCTACCCAGCTTCGACCTACATTTTGTTCCTAGAGTCAACACTAACATTGGAATAAGGGCTTTTTCTGTTGCTGCACCAACTCTTTGGAATAATAATAATATGATAAAAATATACTTTATTTATACACTCATATCCAGAGTAGGACTCACACACACACACACACGCACACGCACACGCACACGCACACTCACACACACACACTCACACTCACACACACACACACTACACACACACACACACACACACACACACACTCACACATGTGTGCAATTTCCTGTGTATGCATGTATGTGGGCGCGAGTGCATCCATGTCATTCCACAACATTACTGAATGGTGTGTCCAATTAATAACACAATGCTTTGATTTCACAATCAATCCTCCCAGGCCAACCTGGGCAATTTGGCTTACCCCTTGTTGCTGTGTCTTTCAGAATGGACAACAAAAGCCTTTCGTCTTTTCTGTCTCATGTTTATAACCAGCAATGGACCCCATACAGGGAGTAGTTGAATGTGTCACCTGTACTGGGCTCACAGAATGGTGGTCTCTATCTCTACAGCCAGGTTTCACCAGGTATGAAAGTGCGTATGGCTGCAACAAGTGGAGTGAGGAATACTTCTGTAGTAACGTCACATTAAGAATTTTCTATCCGATTCCTGTGCGGATATGATTCAAATCGCTGTATACATGAAGCAATTCAATTTGCCACATCCGCATCCATATGATGAAACATGAAGTTACATTAACAAGATTTAACAAGATTGCCATCCAGAGAATTAACTCTAGATGGCAGGTGGACAAGGAAGCCCTTTGGCTTATCGAGAGTCCAACCCTTTTATGTACATATATCCAGCAATTCTGAGGTATGTGTCGATTTTATTTTTAAACATATTCACACTACTAGCACCCACACAATCATCAGATAATCTGTTCCATTCATTCACAGTCCTTTGTGAAAATGAGAACTTTCTTACGTCTAATCTACACTGCTCCTTTACTAATGTAACTTCATGTCCTCTAGTCTTTCTATCTTTCTTAACTGAAAAAAACATATTTCTATCAATATTTTCATAACCATTCAATATTTTAAACACTTCTATCTGATCTCCTCTCAATCTCCTGGTCTCTAGTGTTGTTAAACCACATTCTTTTAGGTGTTTTTCATAACTAAGATCCCTCAGTTTTGGTATAATTTTAGTCGCTCTCCTCTGTACTCTTTCTAGCATATCTATGTCCTTCTTACATTAGTAAAGGAGCAGTGTAGATTAGATATAAGAAAGTTTTCATTCTCACAAAGGACTGTAAATGAATGGAACAGATTATCTGCTGATTGTGTGGGTGCTAGTAGCGTGAATATGTTTAAAAATTAAATCGACACATACCTTAAAAGGACGGGATACACGTAGATAACAAGTATTGGACTATCGATAAGCCAAAAGGCTTCCTTGTCCACCTGCCATCTAGAGTTAATTATCTGGATGGCAATCTTGTTAAATCTTGTTAAATCTTGAAACTCATCGACCTATGTATTATTAGTTTCCACTGGGCACTATATTCATTGTTTTGATTCATGGTGTGTCTGCATGCCGTATCCGTACATACGGAATCCTAGCTTGACCCCCTGCATCCTGCTCCCTTCAGTGGCCAGAGATGCTTCTCAGTTGGGCATATAAATTATAGGTACCAATATATATAATTATAAGTGCACCCATTTATCATTATCGTAAAAACATGACAACATTTAATTCCTAGTATATTTAAAATAATGCACCTGCCCCTTGTCATTAAACTATCCCAGGACAATGTTACAGTTATTTAATGTACAGGTGTCATAGATGAGGCTTTTCATTTAGCTTTTGACGTTGACATAAAACGTTTTCAATTAGGCGTTTCCAGTTGACTCATGCTAGACCTGTTATATGCTTCTGAAGGCAGTTGTTGCTAGATAAATATGGCGTTTTTCACCAGTCAGCAGTTTTTCAAGAGCTTGATGACAGTGGAGAAAAAAATCATATAGGGTCATCGGGTGCAAAATGGACAACATTTGCTCCTTTAATACATACTGCCACCTAGTGGTAGTTTTATGCTACTCAGCGTGCTTATTGCATTTATTCATCATCACACTACATATAGATACCAGAGAGGGCAGTTTCTGTTGCATGCTGCCTACTGGTGAGGGACCACCAATGATTCAAAGATAAAAAAGGAAGATTTCATTTGAAATTGCAGTGAAATCACTGTGCAGATGAACACAAAATATTTGGAATACTTGTTTCTTGAGATATAACCACGCATGATATCACATTCCAAGAAACCAGAACATAAATCCATTAAATACACATTTTAACTTAACTTAATCCATTGTTCTAATGTCATTATTTCAATTAAACTCCTTCTCTTACATATGCAAATTACATATACACCTCCATGGTTTTTGTTTTAAACTTATGAGAGCCATGTCCCTTAGGAAGATAAAATGTGTATTTCTATCAGGTTTAACATGAGTATAAAGAATGTTCATTATTATCAATCATTTGCTGGACCAATTTATTCTGCTCACCTACATTAGATAATTAGGAACTGCACAAACGTCACCAACAGTCTGCAGCAATTAACATGTGCGTCTGCTGCAATCACGTAAACAGTAATTCTGTCATTATCACACACGTCATTTTGAACGCGATGATCACGTCTTGATGTAAACAACTTATTCCATCACAGCAATCAGAGAAGCCCAAGTGTGAAATCATAACAGCCTTGCGGGGTGACTATGGGACACAACAATGCATGCTGGGAAAGTATTTTCACAAGTTCTCATTTCCTGTTATGTACTTTGTAATTTACATACATAGTAAATAACAGTTTGCCTCATTTTGGAGTCACATAATTAAGCCCTGTGTCGGCTACTTTTGCTTCATGGTTGCATCAAACTTTCCAGACCTTGCCACAAATATATTTATTATATGGGTAACTCCCGCCACATGGGATTTAATGGTAGAATGTTTTTTGAAGGAAGTTCACCGAATATTTTTTTGTAGGTGGTGCCACCTACTGAATATATTTTACTTGAATTATGCATGTCTATTTCTACATTTTCCTGCGAAAAATGAATGTTGGCAAGAGAAGTGATTGTCAGGTTTTTGGCAATATTATTTTTATTCCAAAAATTATATAGTACATTCGTATGTAAATTAACTTTTGAAGCCCAAAAACCTGAAAGGAACAAGTTTTGTTATATAAAATATATCAAAAGCATGAGATTGGGAGAATACTTGAAAAATGACCAAAAAGTGGGAAATCTGTCATGATATTTGGAAACTGGTAATTTCTGAAGTGTTTTAAGGCAAGATGCAATAAATGCCATTTCTGAAATTTTGCCTGAACTGGGATGAAATATTTGTTCAACCGTGTGTTGAGCTATTATAGTTATTATTATCTAACCGTAAACACGACATATCCCTGTTAAACGTGTGTTCAGCTATCATAGTATCTCTAAACCGTAAACACGACATATCCCTGTTAAACGTGTGTTGAGCTATCATAGTATCTCTAAACCGTAAACACGACATATCCCTGTTAAACGTGTGTTCAGCTATCATAGTATCTCTATACCGTAAACACGACATATCCCTGTTAAACGTGTGTTGAGCTAGCATAGTATCTCTATACCGTAAACACGACATATCCCTGTTAAACGTGTGTTCAGCTATCATAGTATCTCTATACCGTAAACACGACATATCCCTGTTAAACGTGTGTTCAGCTATCATAGTATCTCTATACCGTAAACACGACATATCCCTGTTAAACGTGTGTTCAGCTAGCATAGTATCTCTATACCGTAAACACGACATATCCCTGTTAAACGTGTGTTCAGCTATCATAGTATCTCTATACCGTAAACACGACATATCCCTGTTAAACGTGTGTTCAGCTATCATAGTATCTCTATACCGTAAACACGACATATCCCTGTTAAACGTGTGTTCAGCTATCATAGTATCTCTATACCGTAAACACGACATATCCCTGTTAAACGTGTGTTCAGCTATCATAGTATCTCTATACCGTAAACACGACATATCCCTGTTAAACGTGTGTTGAGCTATCGTAGTATCTCTATACCGTAAACACGACATATCCCTGTTAAACGTGTGTTCAGCTATCATAGTATCTCTATACCGTAAACACGACATATCCCTGTTAAACGTGTGTTCAGCTATCATAGTATCTCTATACCGTAAACACGACATATCCCTGTTAAACTTGTGTTCAGCTAGCATAGTATCTCTATACCGTAAACACGACATATCCCTGTTAAACGTGTGTTCAGCTATCATAGTATCTCTATACCGTAAACACGACATATCCCTGTTAAACGTGTGTTGAGCTATCATAGTATCTCTAAACCGTAAACACGACATATCCCTGTTAAACGTGTGTTGAGCTATCATAGTATCTCTATACCGTAAACACGACATATCCCTGTTAAACGTGTGTTGAGCTATCATAGTATCTCTAAACCGTAAACACGACATATCCCTGTTAAACGTGTGTTGAGCTAGCATAGTATCTCTAAACCGTAAACATGACATATCCCTGTTAAATGTGTGTTGAGCTATCATAGTATCTCTAAACCGTAAACACGACATATCCCTGTTAAACGTGTGTTGAGCTAGCATAGTATCTCAAGACCATAAACACGACATATCCCTATTAAACGACATGCACAAAAGAGTTTGTTTTCAAAAAGCAATAAACAGCATCTTTTTTTACCAAAATGTGATATATATTATTTTCTCTTCCTACTAACATGCTGTATAGATGTATCACGTGTTAACAAGTAACACAAGTGGTTTGATAACAATTTCACTTTATATAAATTGTTGTATAACAAATCTGAAAAAACATTTTAGCCCTTTGCAACCATTCTCTTTGATTTTGGATTCTTAAAATTTCCATTTTAGCTTCCTTGCCTATCGATCCATATCTGTTGACAACTTTAATGTGACTTATCGATTCTGATACTGACCAACCCTTTTGTATTGATGCGCCTCTGAGCTTGGTTTCTAAGGATTTAGGTGCAAAAGAGGTTACCTTATTATTATCATTAATATTAAGTTTTCATTTAAAGCAAAACAGTTTTATGAGTTTTTCTCATGCATATATCGCATTTTTCCATGAAACCTCTTATAATAATTATGTTTCCCAATGTTTCTCGTATACAGCCAATTACCTTACAAAACTCACTGACTCAATATCACAGTTCAATAACTAGACTTCTGTCAACAGACAGCTACATCAAATATAAACTGATTTCATGGAATTGAATTAGAGACGGGAAGAACAGACATGTGATAAAAGAAACTGTTCCTTTCAACTCATGCCTCTGGGCTCAAATCAAAACATCAGTGACACTTGCAGCAATGCATGCATATTTAATGAAACCACCAAGAATGTCTACGAGTAGGTTAATATATCAGACATAGTCTGCCTAGCGTGAAACTTGGTTTTCGCCTCCAAATATAAAGGTTTCTTATGAGGTAAATATGTCTAAGATTGCCAACACTGTGAAAAGTTGCTAATATCATATTAGAAACATTGGGCGAATTTGGCCACATCTGATGGAAGAATCATGCAAGACACTTGTTCACGCACTAGTGACATCCCGTTTAGATTATGGGAGTGCTCTTATTTATGGTCTTCCACACAAGGTGATGCAACATCTACAAAGGGTGCAGAACTGTGCCACTTGCCTAATTACTCGCACAAAGAAATACGAACACATCACGTCCGTGTTGCAGCATTTACACTGGCTACCTGTTCATTTGACACCGACCTGCAAAGTGCTGCTGTTTACGTATTGTGCCTTGAATAGTCTAGCAACGGACTACATAAGTAAGTTAATTAGCCTCGCCTTTTGTTCATACCAGCCTCACAAACTGTTACTCATGGTGATCACCGTTTTGCGGTTTGCTCGGCGGTTCTATGGAACAATTTGCCTCCTACGCTCAGGACAGCAACATCATTACAAGTGTTTAAAACACTTTTGAAGACTCACCTTTTTAAACAAGCGTTTTTATAATTCACCGACGAGGGCATTTTATGTGCTTTCTTTTGATAAATACATTTTTGTTTTATTAGTTTCTTAGCATATTTTGGTTATTCTTCTTGTATAAATAAATGTATTTAAAGTAGTTTTTAAGAATGTCTTAATATATGAATTTATTTAACAGTTTTCTAATGAATTTTTTTAATAGTTTTTTTAGTAACTATATTTAAGGTAATGTTATATTTTTTACATATTTATTTCTTAGTTAGTATTTCTTTTTATGTAAAATACTATTATATATAAGTGTATGTATGTAACGCGCCTAAGAGCAATTTTAATTGATCGGGCGCTATATAAGTATTTTATTTATTTATATTTAAGACAAGTGAAGGACCCATCCATGAAAATATCAGATTTTAATTAACTGTCATATCTTAAAAATTACTTGTCCATCTTGACCAAATTTGCAGTGTATTAAACATACAAAAAGAATGTCATATAATAAATAATAATCAATTTGCAGAAACTAATAAAATTAACAGTAACCATGGTAATCAGATAAACCAGAGTTGTCTGGGGAAAGTCACATGAAAAATAGAATTAATATATTTCCATTTTTTTATTTATTCTAACAAATAGTATATTAAGTTGTGTAATCAAGTAGTTTGGCTGAAAAAAGAGTAACACGTTTGACACAGATCATTTTTTAATATAATCTTATGTTTAAAAATGCATAAACAAATATTCCAAATCAAATCATTACCAAACCAATATACATAGCAACTTGTATGTAAAGGTTGCATCACTGTAATTCTAGTCAATTGTGTTTATGTAATATATGAAATTAGATTAGAAATTAGTAATAGGGAATGCAAATCATAAGTTCTGAACTTCTTGCATTTCCACTCAACACACCAGTAATTAGTTTTCATGATTGTATAGAGTTAGGTATTCACAGTACCTTGATGCTGTGTATAGGTTCAATTTGATGTGTTATGTATGAATTCACCTTGTATATATATGTTTGCTGTTGAATAAAATCCAATTCAATTCAAACATTTACTGTTTATTCAGCTAAATTACTTCATTGCACAACTTAATACACCATTTGTTAGAATAAATAAAAAAATGGAAACATATATGAATTCAATTTTCCATGGGCCTATGTTCAGCAGATCACATTATGAGCCATTATGAAGTACAGACAGAGTGCAAAGGTAAGTTCTCATTTAGCGCAGTATCCACTTTACAGATCACTCTCTGGCAGACCTGTTCAATCGAACACCATCTCGACTTCTCTGGGAAGTGTTCAACCATGCTGCAGTTACTGCATGAAGAGAACTTGTATACAAATATCCACCAATGTCTTTAGCCAAGTACAACTCATTGGTAGAGTTGAGTGAACTGGAGCAATGCGGAGTGAATGAACTTACAAAAAAAAAAATTCAGAGTCCTGAAGTATTGCACCTCTGGTACGTAGATTACATTCTGGTGTCAACATATATGTGCTAGGAATATGTTGTTTTTTAACATGCACTATAGAAATCCAATTACATGAAATGGCATGCTTTGATACCATAATCAATCATACACACAGCCATCTGCTCAGGTCTTAGGTTCTATCCCAGTCAACGACTTACTCTTATTTAATTATTATGCCCAACTGTCCAACTTAGCTAGAATCCAGGAGACTTAACATGTCTGAGCCATCCTATTAAATACAACTTGACGCCTAAACATATGTAGACACATAAATTTACACAAACTGATGTAAAACGGTTGTAACAGCATCACCAAATACCGAAATGAAATTCAAATATTGTATGTGTGAGCAACTGTCCCCTTTTTCATTTCCATTCGTTTTCTTCAGGATGAAGCATTACAGTATGTGTGTCCACATACCATCTACACTGTACAGATTCCCCATATGCAATACACATTGTTAGAATTTTGGGAGGTATATGGCCATATCCACGTTTAAACACGGGATTACTTCCTATGTATAGATCATGATACAGATCATGAATTATATTTCTTGTGGTCAAAGACAAAATACTTTCAATGCTAAGGAGATATCAGACAAGATGTGGTGGAATTTGTATGATTTAATAAAATTGATCAATGCAGGTACAGTTAAACCTGCCTTTAAGTCGACATCTGTCCATAACAAAAACGGCCTGTGTACAAGACACTCTTGAAAGTCACGAACGACTACTTGTACTAAGTTGTAGTGATCTCTTCATAATGGTCTCTATGAATCAGTATCAACAGGTTTTACTGCATATTTAGCAGCCAGATACACTGTACATGGTAACTCTTGAAGTAGAAATACTGTACAATGCCAGTTAGCCATTAAAAATATGGATTTATACATAATTTTGTGTTTAAAATATTGATTTCAACTTTCTCTCTCCCCCTTCCTCCAACCTCACCAAAGTCAAGAAAAAAAGATGGAAATGGTTTGGGCATGTCCTCAGAAAAATGAAGACAGCCACTGCTTAATGGCCCAAACTTGGATACCGGAAGGGAAGCAGAAAGGGGGTCGGCTTAAGACAACCTGGTAAACAACTGTTAAGAAAGAGATAACAAGAGAGATGATACGTGGAAAGAAGCCAAACTGGTGGCCAGTGACAGGACAAACTGAAGAAGATGCACTGAAGCCTTATGGACCATCACAACACTCAACACTGGGCTACCAAGCCATCAATCTTCAGTGTTCTATCCTACGGTTCAACCCTGGCTAATCTGAATTATTACAATTAATTTCTGATGTGCATCATTCACAATTGAATTTCTAACACATCGAGCGTCATTTAATAATTTGCACGGTTGAATGAATCAGGCAACACTCTGCGGATGTTTCTTAACCATAACATCACAAAAACATCCTAACTTTTTTCCAACATTCAGAGTTTCACCATTTCATTAGAATAATCTTCAGGCTGTGACACATCATACACACATGCACGAATGCATACACACAATATATAGATATTATTTCATCTAATTGTATCTATAATATTATAAGTGTTGTTTGACTGCAACGTACTGTTATAATCAAATTCTCTGAAACGCCATAATTTTGTCATTGATATGACACCATACAGTATAATAATAATTATTATAATTACTGATAACATTGTCTCAAGCCTGGACCTAAATGTAGTCCAACACTTCAACAATATACAACATTGCCACCTCTTGTTATCTTGTTAACAAAACCCATTAAAAACCTACAAATATCACATCTACCCACATTCCTGTCACAAACCGTAAGCAAATTACAGACAATAATCGGTACCAAAATCACCTCCACAAACCCAGACATTGACCAATTACCAACACGGCAACAGACACTATCAAGACATGTCCCAGTAGACATCATACCACTGTAACGAAAGCATCAAAGAGCCATTCACAGGTGTGCATAAAAATAAATGAGAAGTGGCCAGCCTGTGTTGACCATCAGTGCTGGTCATCCTACCTGTGTTGACCTGTTCACTGGACAAGTGGCAACGAAACACTGCAAGCACCTGTCTCAAGACACTTGATGTGACAACAGCATGGTGTCAGTGACACTGTTACCGCGGGCTGTGATAATGTCACCGTCACTAGCCATGTCATTAGCCAAACATTTATTTCCTGACATACGGGCAAAATGTAAATGCTTATTATTAAGTGAGCCACTGAACACAAGGACAACTGACTCCCTCGCACCTTCCTCAGACACCACCCCAGGGTCATCGTGCAATTAGTGCTTGTCTCATAAAGGAACTCAGGACTGCTTTGTTTCTCTCCCATTGTCCGCTAAAGAGTAATGTCCACCTGAGTGTCCCCTGAAGTGTCCACTTGAGTAACCGAGTGTGTGCCTGATTGTGTGTCTGAGTGTGCATCTGAGTGTGCGTCTGGGTGTGTACCTGATTGTGTACCTGATTGTGTACCTGAGTGTGCATCTGAGTGTGTACATGATGTGTACCTGATTGTGTACATGAGTGTGCATCCGAGTGTGTGCCTGAGTGTGTGCCTGAGTGTGCACTTTAGTGTGTCTGCGTGTGCACCTGAGTGTGTGCCTGAGTGTGTCTGAGAGTGCACATGAGTGTGTGCCTGAGTATGCACCTGAGTGTGTGCCTGAGTGTGCGTCTGAGTGTGTGCCTGAGTGTGCACATGATTGTGTCCGAGTGTGCACCTGAGTGTGCACCTGGGTGTGTACCTGAGCATGCACCTGATTGTGTGCCTGAGTGTGCACCTGAGAGTGTATCATTCTATGTAGCACAATGTGTCCACCAAGGATTTCCCAAAGTGGATATCTGGCAGTATATACAAATGTGGTTATTCTGGCCGTAAGGCAATTCCTTGCTGTTGAAATAAATTAACGTTTTGCCGTTGAAACCCACTTGTGTTCCATTGCAGAGAGAATCCATGACGTATTGGTAGAGGACACTTTGGCCATGGACAGTTGGGCAACAGACATTTTGGTAACAGGACATTTCGGTAACAGAACATTTCAGTAACAGGACATTTCAGACGGTATTAATATTATGTTATCAAGTTCACTTTATGTCAATAGATGTATGACAGTCTTAAAATATGTTGGCAGTTGGCCTTGGTTTAAATTTATACTAGTTTTAGCATAGTTTTATAATGTTTCTGATTGTATATTTTGCGTGTGCATGATGAGGTGCAGGGGAGACAAGCGTGTATGTATGTTGACGCCACAATGCCAAGAATTCCTCATACTTTTTAAATGCTACTTGGTAATAAACAGTTTGAATCTGAAATCTGATCTGAAATTTCAATAATAGGACATTTCGGTAAAATTATTGAAAATAATCATAATTATTTGGTCATTTTTAATGGTGTCTTGTATAGATAATTATATACATTTTTGTAATAAACAGTATATTTTGTTAATTTATTATTATGCATATGGCAGGTTTGTAAGTTTCTTGAACTTAATTACACATGATAAAGTAAATCTGTAAAGTAATAAAATCAATCAATGAGTTATTTTTCCAGACAGAGGACTTGGCTTCCTACTAGCAGTCACATATAGTGTTAGTTAGTGCTTATTTGATGAACTTTCAAGGCAGAGGAAGAGAACATGGCTTCCCAGGCAACCATGTTCTCAGCAGTAAGTCATGGGGATATGGGTTAGGTAAATTCATGTATTAGAGGGGGCAGGTTAGAGTGTTCAATTGCTACAGCCAATCTGTGGCTAGTGGCATACACTTAAATCCAGGCACACATACAGACATCTTTAAAAATTACCAAATAATTCTGATTATTTTTAATAGTTTTACCAAAATGTCCTATTACCAAAATGTTCTATTACTAAAAATGTTCTATTACCAAAATGTCTAATTACCAAAATGTCATGTTACCGAAATGTCCTGTGACCAAAATATCTGTTGCCCAACTGTCCATCGCCAAAATGCCCTTTACCAAAACATCTCCCTACCTTGTCAACAACCAAATCGGAAACATTAATGCTAAACTCTATCCTGAGTTGGTGTGACATAGTCTCCGGTTTCCTTGGTTGAAGAAAGAAATCGGCATGATTAGCATGGGCTCCATTCCCCGTTGTTACAAATGTCTTCCTCACCCTGTGATCACAATCACAAGAAGTCGACTCACGTACACTAAATGAGATAGAGAGGTTGATCACCGAAATTTACATTAAGACTTTTACATTTAGCAGGGTGGATGAAACAAGGAAACAGCTGTTTGCCCAGGGATCTGGTACGACTTGGGATACCCCACCAACAAAACATGCATTGCACCAACATGTGGGAAGGGTTGTTTATCAAATTGGTTATGTGATGTCACAAGCTCTTGTGCCAAAACTCCATCTGCCTAGTTTTGGACACTGTCGTTGGAATGCAACTGATTCAGTGTGGAATCCATGCTGGATTTGAACTCCCAGAGGCACTGATGCAATGCCATGACCTAGTGCACTGTGGTTGCAAATCTAAGTGTAGTCCAATTCAGATATTATTTTTCATGACTATGTACATTGTGAGGTATACTGTGGTTGAGAATACAACTGAGTAAAATTTGGCAACAGCCTGAAAGGTTATAATCATGAAGACACACCATAAATCAGGTATGCTAAACCCAACACACGTTCAGATCATGTTCCTAGAACGTATATATATATATGCATGGCAGCCATCTTGATATTCTGTATGACCATCATTTGATGGTTGTAGTCTATTTATATTCATGTACACATGTATTACTGGATTAAATACAAATGGTATGTTTTAAAACCGATTTAAACCAAAATATATGATTATGGATGTCAGCCATCTTGAATTTCAATATGTCTGTCATCTGGGGATACAAGTCATGTGGAAGAAATGGATTAATTAACCCTGAATATATTGGTATAAACACCAATATCATGTTTCTATGTTGTTTAGAAGCTGAGATATTTGGACAGATGATGGCAGCCATTTTATTTTGTTTTTAAATATGGCCGTCATCTGGGAATAATGCAAGTGGCACGATTGGATTCCTTCACCTTGAAACATACGAACCACCTATGGATTCGTCATAAGGAGTCCTCATTATCAAGAGGCACTAAAATTATGTTCATAATATGTCTATGACAATGAATGACAATGAATGTAGTTTATTTTGGTCAATACATACAAGAACCAATAGCAAAAAATACACATCATAAAGTATATATTGAGACATAATATATGTACATCAACGTGAATACATTTATGGTGTAATTTGTTAACAAATGAAAATAACTAAATAACAAAAATAATAGTCTATATTTACATTTTATAGAAAAGAAAATTAGTTGCTACGATGTTACTGTACTGACCAGGGAGACTCTCAACGTAGAACAGAAGGAGGGTTTGCACGTACGTATGAGTATGTATGTGTGTACGTACGGATATAAAATAAAATAAACATCATATGGCAATTGGTGCAACAATATAATATAGTCTAACAAATTCACATATATGCAGTATATGTATGTATATATGTATATATTGCAGTTATTCATATATTCACATATATCTTTGGGAGTTTTGTACACATTGAGTGCACAGTAGGTACCAAGTTTTTTATGAGACAAATGCCAATACAATTGAAAGTGATTATTAATACATTATGATAGCAAACACAACATATCTTACATGTATAAGGTGTATAATGATATCTTACATGTAAGAAGAGAGGGAAACAAATCAGACATGTTTTATGCATGGCAGCCATCTTGAATATCAATATGGCCGGCATCTGAGGATATAGCATATGGCAGAAATGGATTCTTTGACCCTGAAAATGTTGGTTTAGATACAAAGAACATGTCTTTATGTTGCTTAGAAGCTGGGATATCTGGATAATGGACTTCCAATGGTGGCCATCTTTAATTTCAATATGGCCATCATGCTTGGATACTGCACATGACAGAAATGGATTTTTTGACTCTGGAAATGTTGGTTTAGACACCAAGATCATATTTCTATGTTGCCTTGAAGCTGATATACTTGCCTAATGCTTTCCGTGGCAGCCATTTAAAAAATCAAGATATCGATATCGATGGGTACCTAGCGTTATACGATTCTACATACCATAAACTACATATGTGCCAATTGTTATGCTTTTGTCAAAAAGTGCACAATTCGTAAAATTTCTGCCTGTTAGCCGCTGTACTATGTGAACTGTGTTGTGTATTATTGCTGTGAGTTATGTTGTGTATTATTGCTGTGAGTTATGTTGTGTAATATTGCTGCACATTGTGTTATGTATCGTTGTTGTTTATTGAGCTGTGTATGGTGTATTACTGCTTTGTACTATGTTGTATATTGTTGCTGTGTATTGTGTTGTGTACTAACTGTGTCGTGTATTCATGCTGTATATTGTTGCTGCATATTTTATTGTGTGTTATATGTTGTTGATGTGTAGAGTGTTGTGTACTGTGTGTTGTTGTTGTTATATGTTGTTGATGTGTAGTGTTGTGTACTGTGTGTTGTTGTTGTTATATGTTGTTGATGTGTAGAGTGTTGTGTACTGTTTGTTGTTGTTGTTATATGTTGTTGATGTGTAGAGTGTTGTGTACTGTGTGTTGTTGTTGTCATATGTTGTTGAGGTGTAGAGTGTTGTGTACTGTGTGTTGTTGTTGTTATATGTTGTTGATGTGTAGTGTTGTGTACTGTGTGTTGTTGTTGTTGTATGTTGTTGATGTGTATAGTGTTGTGTACTGTGTGTTGTTGTTGTTGTATGTTGTTGATGTGTAGAGTGTTGTGTACTGTGTGTTGTTGTTGTTATATGTTGTTGATGTGTAGAGTGTTGTGTACTGTGTGTTGTTGTTGTTATATGTTGTTGATGTGTAGAGTGTTGTGTACTGTGTGTTGTTGTTGTTATATGTTGTTGATGTGTAGTGTTGTGTACTGTGTGTTGTTGTTGTTATATGTTGTTGATGTGTAGAGTGTTGTGTACTGTGTGTTGTTGTTGTTATATGTTGTTGATGTGTAGAGTGTTGTGTACTGTGTGTTGTTGTTGTTATATGTTGTTGATGTGTAGAGTGTTGTGTACTGTGTGTTGTTGTTGTTATATGTTGTTGATGTGTAGAGTGTTGTGTACTGTGTGTTGTTGTTGTTATATGTTGTTGATGTGTAGAGTGTTGTGTACTGTGTGTTGTTGTTGTTATATGTTGTTGATGTGTAGAGTGTTGTGTACTGTGTGTTGTTGTTGTTATATGTTGTTGATGTGTAGAGTGTTGTGTACTGTGTGTTGTTGTTGTTATATGTTGTTGATGTGTAGAGTGTTGTGTACTGTGTGTTGTTGTTGTTATATGTTGTTGATGTGTAGTGTTGTGTACTGTGTGTTGTTGTTGTTATATGTTGTTGATGTGTAGAGTGTTGTGTACTGTGTGTTGTTGTTGTTATATGTTGTTGATGTGTAGAGTGTTGTGTACTGTGTGTTGTTGTTGTTATATGTTGTTGATGTGTAGAGTGTTGTGTACTGTGTGTTGTTGTTGTTATATGTTGTTGATGTGTAGAGTGTTGTGTACTGTGTGTTGTTGTTGTTATATGTTGTTGATGTGTAGAGTGTTGTGTACTGTGTGTTGTTGTTGTTATATATTGTTGATGTGTAGAGTGTTGTGACTGTGTGTTGCTGTTGTTATATGTTGTTGATGTGTAGAGTGTTGTGTACTGTTTGTTGCTGTTGTTATATGTTGTTGAGGTGTAGAGTGTTGTGTACTGTGTGTTGTTGTTGTTATATGTTGTTGATGTGTAGAGTGTTGTGTACTGTGTGTTGTTGTTGTTATATGTTGTTGATGTGTAGAGTGTTGTGTACTGTGTGTTGTTGTTGTTATATGTTGTTGATGTGTAGAGTGTTGTGTACTGTGTGTTGTTGTTGTTATATGTTGTTGATGTGTAGAGTGTTGTGTACTGTGTGTTGTTGTTGTTATATGTTGTTGATGTGTAGAGTGTTGTGTACTGTGTGTTGTTGTTGTTATATGTTGTTGATGTGTAGAGTGTTGTGTACTGTGTGTTGTTGTTGTTATATGTTGTTGATGTGTAGAGTGTTGTGTACTGTGTGTTGTTGTTGTTATATGTTGTTGATGTGTAGAGTGTTGTGTACTGTGTGTTGTTGTTGTTATATGTTGTTGATGTGTAGAGTGTTGTGTACTGTGTGTTGTTGTTATATATTGTTGTTGTACATCGTGTTGTATAATGTACCGCAATGTGTTGTAATTGGAACATACATTTTATGACACACTATTACTGTATATTGCAAATAGCTACAATGAATAACTATAACTGTAAATTTACACGTGATTTACCTGTTAGCACTGATATGTTAATAGCCCATGCATTCATTGTAACTCTACTTCTGGTAAACACACTCTGAAGGTGGGCATATTAGTTTTACAGACAATTTTAACATATGTAAATGTAACAAACCTACAATCCAAAGCATAACCACAATCAAATGTCAGTAATCTATATATTAATATGCTTACTTTGGAACATTGTGAGTGTATCTCCTCCAAGGTGCTGGGGTCGACATGCCTCTAATCGAACAATTAGCAATGAATATAAGAAAAAACAACAATAATCTGAGTTATTTACTTACATAGTTTTGGTATGCTATGCATTGCTAGAAGGCATTCCCCCCAGCTAATTGTGTGGGAAATCATTCTTCTCAAAGGGCGCAACTGTGGGAACAATTTCTAAAAGACCAAAATACTGTAATAAATGCTGCCCTTTGTTTGTGGTACCACGGGTGTAAGCTGGTAAAAATCAAATAAACAAGTACATTAACTGTAATTAGTGGTGTTCTGAATATTCAATTTTGTTGATGACTGGTTGATTCAAGCTTACAATCAATTAATCGATTACAATGGTGTGTGATCAGTGATCATTTTGATTATACAAAAGTTATTTTGAAAGAAATATGTACAGTTACTGAATGACAAAAACATGTTTTGGTTTTGTGAAGAAGATGCCACTGTCATGTAACAATCAAACTTGTCTTATTAGAGTGGCCACCCACAAACCGATTGTACAATTGATCATCGATTGGCTTGGCCAAAACAGTGAATGATTATTAAAATGAAACAGATTCCCAAAACTCACAGTACTTAATACATTTGTAATATTCTAATCGAGCCAAACCCTGGAAGAAACCTACTAGTCAAAGCAGTGCAGAAGATGATAACTTAAATGTCAAACAGAATATGTCAAGACCTTTACAGACACAGTCAATCACAATAGAAGTGTCTTTATCGTCTGTGACTGTAAACATGTCTTATTTACATTTGTCATATCAAATGCAAATGTATAATGCTCACATATTTAAACCATTAGAGACACCAGCATGCCTTCAAATAATAAATAACAAGAAATCATCAACAGTTATTTAAAATAAATACCGATGTAAAATGTTCCGTCTGATCAAAATTTCTTCTGCATTAAAAATTATGGGGGTCCATAGTAAGAGTTTTTTTGCATGAAATATGAGTACATAAAACTGATAAAGTATTACCACTGTTCAGAACATTTCCATTTGATGATACATAATATATACCGTAAATTTCCGTGTATAATACGCCCCCATGTATAATATGCACCCTGACTTTTGCTAAATTTTGATAGAATTTCTATATCACCATGTATAATACGCACCCTGACTTTTGACATCAATCCCCGATTTCCCCACTTTTAAAATTTTGCTTGAATCCATGAATCCATCTCAGAATCGTAAACATGTCACTTATACAAGTTATGGCATTGCTGCCGGCTTGTCGCTCGCTAGTGACTAGTGTGTAAGCACTACGACTACGTAACTTGTGTTGTAGCTTGATGATTGCGCAACTGATTATAAATCAGCGCTTGCTAGAATTGACATTGTGTCGTTCTGATTTCACTTTTAAATTAACACCAAGTTCTATTCTGAAATGCTACATGCAAACCTGGTACTTTCAACTGCGAAGCACACATGTGCTACATTCGTCTTTATTTACATTCACAACTCTTACATTCACAACTTTAAACATGGAGTCACATTTGTTGACACCCGACCTGTGACGCGGGTATCATTCACATGATTTAGGAACGCCAATTATAATCATAGCAGGGCGCTTCCCAGGCTGTGCTTCCCACTCATTGGTGTTATTCGCGAAGTCAGATATACGGGCTCTCATCTTTGTAATTTCTTGCTGCTACTTTAGGCCTAGAGAGGCGGTTATAGGAGTGCGATTCTTGCCTTTCGCCTGCATTGCTGCGGTGGTTTACGTGATTGTGACATTATGCCGACTTTGATAATATTACTAGTTTTCCAGCAGCGTTATCCTGGTCTGCAAACATAGGTAAATTGGTCAGAGAAAACTTTGTTTAGCCTTAGCACTGTGTATAATACGCACCCCGACTTTTGAGTAAAAAATGAAGGGAAAAAATGCATATTATACAAGGAAATTTACGGTAGTATCATTTTTTTTATTTGTAAAAGGCAAGTTCTTAGGATGTATGTTTACATAACTAACTATACAGCAGATATGCTAATGTAGATGGAAATATCATCCAAACACATCACAAAATATTACCCAATAATGCTATGATGAGTTATCAACATTTACATATTTTGTACACTTTTCTCCAACATGTATATGCAATTTTTTTTATTAAAGATCACCAGTGAAATAAAGAGTTCATAACAAAAAACAATCCAGTTAACATTCATACCACCAGATACAAAGACACAACTGTAACTATTCTCTCACCTGTGTACACCTTAGAGAACACCTGTCATTTTTCTATGGAGAATTAAAGATGCTGACACCAGGTGAACATGTCACATCACTCACTCACTGACAACACCGCCACAGAAAGGTCAGAGATGTTTCCAAGATGCTGTCATCAGCGACGCTTTCTCAGAAACTGATTGAACAGTAATTTGTGCAGGCTACCTACAGGCGAACCACCCCCGGATGTAGGCCATATGAAGTGCGAATGTATAATGCCTGGAAAGAGTAATTAGTGAAGATCTTGGGTGATTGTGACTGATGAGACTACTGCATTTACAATTGGCTAATTGATTAGAAACTGCTTATTCTGTTGTGTCAGCAGCAGAAAGTAATATATTAATTAGCTTAATGATTTAGGCAGAGATGATGTGCAAGAGAAATTGATGTTGAAACGATGAACATGAAATGCAAAATACTGAGTGTAGAACCTGTCTTGGGCAACCTCTCTTGAAGGACCACCTGTCTTGTGCGACCACAATCCTAGTTATGGAGTGTTTCTGACAAGTATGTACCAGCAATGAGCGACCACCTGCCTAACATGACCAACAACCACATGAAATGGTCAAATGATTGCTATTTTTATCTGTAATTGCAAAACAACAACGAAAGCAAACATGGACTATTAGTCCACAAAATCATGACATGGTGTACTAATGGTGTCCCGCCATCCATGAGGTGGAGTTCCTCTAAATCTTCTCATTACATAACTGCAACCTACCATGGTAGACCACCTATCTTGAGAGAGAACCTGTCTTGAGAGACCACCTGTCTTGAAAGACCACCTGACTCGAGAGACTACCTGTCTTGGGAAACCACCTATCTTGGGAGACCACCTATCTTGGGAGACCACCTATATTGGGAGACCACCTGTCTTAAGAGACCATCTTGGCTGGGCAAAAGGGGTTGTTGCCCATGGGGTTAGATAAATGATACATGATACATTTCAGCAAGACCTATGTATCGGTGTAGTGCTATTGTGTAGAGTTTATAAACAATTTGCATGTTTATATACATAGCCCATATAGACAAGATCATAAAAAAGATGATGCTGTAGACAACATTCAAAGTAGACAACATGTGTCAATCAAGTAAACAACGTTGACCAAGAAGACAACAATGACCAAGTAGACAATGTTGACAAAGTTGACGACAATGACCAAGTAGACAATGCTGACCCAGTAGACAACAATGATCAAGTAAACAATGCTGACCAAGTAGACAGTGCTGATCAAGTGGACAATGCTGACCAAGTAGCAAATGCCAACCAAGTAGAGAATGCAGACCAAGTAGACAACACAGATCAAGTTGACAAATGAACAGAATAGCTATGTTCAGGTCTACCAGAATATTTGTATTTCCTGATACAAACTGTCATATTGTAGGGAATGTAGGTAGGGCAGATTTAAAAAAACTATTTTCCAGGGGGAACTATTTTAGGGTTGGTAGGCCTCTAACTATTTCCTTGGTAATTGTTTTTTTTAAATGTCACCTGCAATTTCTTCAGATCAAAATGAGAAAAACATATTTCCATTAATTTCACAGCTAGAGACTACATCAGCTGGTAGATTTATATTTTCCCATGTGTTTATACAAAGTCGCAAATACATTGCGTATTTGCCTTATCATGTTGTAGGAACGTCTAGGATCAGCTACATTTAATTGACGGGATTGATTGGGAAACCGGAAACACAAATATTATTCTGGTCCACCTCAAGATATCTTGGAGTCTTGTTGCCAGTTTACAGACCCTTTGCATCGTCACGCTGCATTCATCATTCATCATTAGAATGTAACCGTGCCGGTCCTGTGGTCATCATGACGATCACATGACAACAACTCCACTTACTTCGCAGAAAGGTCACAGTCACTGTTTCTAGTTTATGGCTCATTTCACAATTTGCGCAATTTATGTCGATTGCCTTCATGATCTTTCTTCGGTATAATATAATCATAAAATGTTACAACAGTGTCGTGTCTATCGGTGTAATGTTGTATGGTGGCACTGACATTCAATGAGCAGTTTCTCAACAGAAATAGTGCAATATGTAAACCATAGGTCTGTTAGGAGTGCTTTACACTTCGCCCTCCAACAGAACACAAACTAAACCTCTCTGGGAAACATTCAGCCATGCTGAAATTTCTACACAAAAGTTATTAGCTACACAACATCCTCACTGCTAATCTATTCCCAGGTATTCGTTTACATGCTTGAATGAACTAGAAAATGTTGACTGAAAAAAACTAGTCATGCTTTATATCATGCCAAAACACACCCATATGCCACAATTTGTAACATAAAAATAAACAATTTCCACAGCCCAAATAATCCCTTGCTCTATAGTCCAACCTAAAGTGGGTGATCTCCTGTTTTCATCTGTGGTGACGCCTCTGTATTGATCCCACACTGGGGACACAAGTAAATTGATGCACCCATCACTGGTGCAAATGAGTATGGACCCAGTCCGACCCAAGTAGAGATGAGTGCTAGAACTGACTACCAGGGGACCGTTTCACAGAATCCATTGTATAAATTTAAGCAGCTTTTCAAAAAGCTAAAAGCTGCAGCCATCTCACAGAGGACACTATTTCCGTGACACACTGGTGAAAGGTGGCGCACCCTGGTTGGTGTTCACGGTTTTAAATATATAAGATCACTGTTAAGGAACGAAACTGATTTTACGGTGCAAAACAGACTTATGAGCTTATGAGAATGTTTGTGAAACGGTCCCTCTATTTCAATTTTTTTTAATGTTGCCGTTTGATTCTAGCTGAAAACTGCTGCTAGGTAATCTATAAGAAAACCCAGAATAACGCGTACATGTTAGCAAACTGTAATGTCTTTTTCCCAGTGACACATGCATTATTTTCACCGCTGGTTTGATACTGATGAGGCATACAGGTTATTCACTGGCTTTCTTGGATCAATAATTTCAGTGTGGCAGCACCTTTGAAAATAGAATATCAACGTAGCAATGCCACTTTAAATATGTGCAGTGATTGCATAATTTTGCATTTTCACAGCATTCAATGCGGATTGCGACTGAACTGCAATTGATAACTGTAGCAGCACTGCTGACTGTCTGCTAAATAAACCAGCAATAAAAACTGTTACAATGTGCCACATTCTGAGACTTTATGTTCATTCTAAAATAGCGGTGTGATAAAACACCAACAAACAAATCTAATAACAAAAAGATTACACAAATACCTTAATAAAACAAAGAGGGCAAAAACAAGGCCTAGGCTCAGGTAAAAATATGCTTCTATTCAGGACAAATTGGTTTTGGGTCATCTCATGATGCAAGGGCATATAAATTAGGGAGCACGCAATATTCTGTTAAGATTAATTAAGACACACGCGCACAGACAGCATCAGGTGTTGTAGCATATATTATTACGTGAACACATATAAAAATAAGAAAGAAAATATGAATGAAAATTAAAAAAAATTACTGTTAAACATGAGAGAACTACAGTATAAACAAAATATAGGCTAACAAGCATAAAAACTGGCCTCATTTTTATTTCATTTTCAAATTCCATGTAGATTACTTAATATACAGCCTAGCATGCAAAATGAAGTAAATTTAAATAAAGAGTGTTCTAAAAATGATTTTGTTTCTACTTTCTTACTGGTGGAATCCTCACTGTGGAACCTATCACCCAAAATAAATCCATTTAGAAATTTTAAATATTCTAAGAGCTAACTGAACAGTCATAATAATAAAATAGCGTACGATTAAGTTATTTCACTTATTTGTTCCATTCTTTTTACCAATAACTGTTTTATCCTATCTTAAACTTACTTATTGTGTAACTTGTTTTTATTTGTGCACAGACACTATATAATTGTTTAGATTTTACACAACCTATTATGCAGTGTAAGTGTATATCCTAACATGATGTTCATAATACCATACCGCCAAAATGTATCTTACTGTCCTGACCCATTATATGTAGCTATCAATATCTGACTGACTACCCAGCAGCCAGAAGTTAATGAGAATAAAGCAAATGACCTACCCATGTGTACATCTTTGTTATCCCAAGACAATCCCTGAAGCACTAATAGTAGGTGTCGGAAAACAGCTGTCCGGTATGCAACAGAGACGCAGCACAGCATAGAATTTGACAGAGACTCTGCAGTCACACTGTATCATGTGACAGTCTCCTCTCAGGCCTCTGGTCAACACAACAGCATCCTAGCGGAATACCTGCTAATGGCTAAGTGGTATACCAACAGCCCCCTGAGACCAGGAAGGAAGGAAATGGCAGTCACACACACACACGCCTACATGCCACAACAGATTGCTTCTGTCTGACATCAACCATGGATGCTACAGAGTTAATAACTATCATCACGTATCAATTGCTGTTACTTCGTAGTTAATAAAAAATATATCACTATGTCTTCAAGTGGGATTGTATCATGATGAATAGCATAAATGATTATACCTGTGAACACATAATTCTAGCAGATCACAAATAATTCCTGTGTATCTAAAATAATTCCTTCAGAACTGAAACAAATTTTGGTGATCACAAACACTTCCTGCTGATCATCAAACAATTTGTCCTGATCACAACAACATTCTGCTGATCATAAACAATGACAGGAATTGTCAGCAGCTGTCAAACAATTGTTGTTTATCACAAACAATTCCTGCTGGTTACAAACAATTCCAGCAGAGCACAAGCAATTTCTCATCAATCGTAAACATTTCCTGCGATCTAAAACAATTCCTGTGAAGCTCGTACAATATGTGACGATCTCAAACAATTCTTGAAGATCTCAAACAATTAGCCCAGCTGCAGTTAACCCTCCCTTCACTTCAAACTTCTTTTCTTTTAACTTACAATTCTCCCATTTAAATTCTAAAATAAAAACAAACTGACACCAAGTTTAAGTCATGTGATTTGACATTATCTCATCGATGTCATCATGCAACCCCCCCTGAGTTGCTACGGTAATTGCAACCACACAACACAGCAAGTGCACCTCAGCTATAATGAGGAAGTATAACTTACCACTGAAGATTTCCATGTCAAGGTTGAAGCTGAAGGTCTGTTGTTGTACGTAAATGCTGTGGCCTTGGACGGTCATCAGGTGGAGATGTGAGGCTAAGGACACTGCACATGACTGCGACCAGATACCCCAAACATGTTGTGCATGTGGACGCAGACCTGTTGGAGTCTGATCAGAACCGACACCAACCAACAGCATCGTCATGTGGGTAGATGTCCAAGTGACGCAGTTCTTGACATTGACATGTCGTTGCGATGACACGTCACGTCCTTCCTGGACAAGTCACAAAACATACGCTGTGACTGAAAGTATTGCAGGGAGACTGTTTTTGGTTATTTGTTGATGTATTTATAGTTGCTGGTGCAGTGGGCCACACATACTTTGACAACAAACAAGATCACCACTGGGGTCAAATACATAGACAGATGGATAGACAGACAGATGGATGGACAGACAGACATGCAGACATACATACATGCAGACAGATAGATAGATATACAGACAAACATACAAACATACAGACAAACAGATTTAAAGAGCGAGAAAGACAGGCCAAAAGTCAGACAGACAGACATAAAGATAGGCAGAATGAAGGAGACAAATTGAAAGCCACACAGACAGACCGAATTAATAACAAACATAATGAAACACAAGCAGACAGACATACTGACTGGAAAACAGAGACAGACAGACAGACAGCTACATATATGTGTGTGCAATTCATAACTGGAGCAGCATTATTGAATGTCTCCTAAATAAACCAGAAATAAAAACTTACAATGTGCCAGATTCTGAGATAATTTCATTTAAAAATAGCAGTGTGATAAAACATTGACGTACAAATGTAATAACAAAAAGATTATGCAAATAACTTCATAAAACAAACAGGACAAAAATAAGGCTACTGCTGTGGATAAAATATGGTTCTATTCAGAACAGACAGACGGCGGACGGACGGACAGACAGACAGAAACAGACAGAGATATAGACAGACAGACAGCTACTTACATGTCTTTTTTGTGTGTGCATGCGTCTGTGCATACAAATCAATTCCTGGTTATGCAGAAACATTCTAATTTCGATTTCACCATAATATAAGAAACTATTCATGCGGACCATGTTTACTGTTGCTGCCCTGTGCAACAGTTTCAATGTGAGGTCAGTGGAGCATGAAGGATCATTACCTAGAGCTGCCTCGGTCACCAGGTACAACCAGGAACATGTCAAATAAACAACGACACACATCAATTTGCACCATAACAATAAGTGGACTATGCTCCCTTATAAATTCTAGCTGGAAATAACCAGATTTGTTTTAACAATAAATATGAGGTGCAGTATTATTAATTGCTTTTTTTAGCCCATATCTTGTGGAAATACAAGTAAAATGTTACACCTAAATCATACATGATCAATACTGCACGTCTAGTATTACAATTTGCATATGAATCCACGTACAGGAATCATCAATTTGAACCACTAAGTGCTTATCTCTATTTTTGTAACATCTTTATTGATTGAAAGCATGTAAAAGTTACATAAATAATACAAAGGATAATACAATCACCATATGTTGATACCATGTAGGACTCTCACTAAAGTCCACCCCACACACCAGGAAGAACCACTGTGATCTGGCGAATTAAAAACAACATAGAAATCCGTAATTCAATAACATTTTTTTTCAGAAAAATAACAGTGTATGACAATCAAAGTCTACTAAGGGAACACAATAATAATGTAATGGACCCTTGCTATTAAGGTCACCCTCGTGATTGGAAGCTTGCTATTAAGGTCACCCTCATGACTGGAACCTTGTTATTAAGGTCACCCTCATGACTGAAACCTTGCTATTAAGGTCACCCTCATGACTGGAACCTTGATATTAAGGTCACCCTCATGACTGGAACCTTGCTATTAAGGTCACCTTCATGCCTGGAACTTTGCTATTACGGTCACCCTCATGACTGGAACCTTGTTATTAAGGTCACCCTCATGACTGGAACCTTGCTATTACGGTCACCCTCATGATTGGAACCTTGCTATTAAGGTCACCTTAATGCCTGGAACTTTGCTATTACGGTCATCCTCATGATTGGAACCTTGTTATTAAGGTCACCCTCATGACTGGACTAAGTAAATAACCCAAAATAACTATCATTGTTTTCTGAACTATATCATCAAATGTCCGATCAGAGGCGAATGGTCCAAGGCAATGATTGGATATAGAAAGGGGCAAATGGGCCTTGGCAATGATTGGATATAGAAAGGGGCAAATGGGCCTTGGCAATGATTGGATATAGAAAGGGGCAAATGGGCCTTGGCAATGATTGGATATAGAAAGGGGCAAATGGGCCTTGGCAACTCAGAGGAGATTCACTTACTGTAATCCAAAGTTAGTATATTAATATATCTAGATATTTTACTGTTGGAGAACGGAAATCATTTGGGACCGTTACAGGATGACCACAAATGCAAAATTATTAGTCTGTAATACTGAGGTGATCGCATAGCAATGTGTGATAGTACATCAGAAAAGCTGTATAGTGCAAGAATAATATTATAGGAACGTCAGTGGAATCTTCACAGGTATAATGATGTACACAGCTGATCTGGACATCAGCCATTACTTATACCAAGGTCAAGTCACTGTCCATAAAACAGTTCACATAAAGGTATGTTCATGCGGATACCTGTGCATAGGTGCTGGCACCTGGTGTGTATTTTACAAGTGCCAAGTTAAAGAATTAGGACAAAGGAGTTTTTTGTACCAGAGATGATCAAGTGGACATTTATAAAAATGAAAGTCTCAAGAGTGCTTTTCATGCATTTTGTAGTGATTTTTATAAGACAATCTGGAAAGACGATCTTTCAAAAGAAGATTTCTTGAAGAAAATTATAAGCAGAATATAAGAAAATTAGTAAAAAGAGAACTATCCTTCACAAAACAGAAAATTTGTGTGAAATTTTGAAACATGTCCAAATGTGGAATTACTTCTGGGAGTGTCAGCCAATTGACTGACCACCTTGTAAATTTTGACCTTTTGGGATTAACTGCCTGTTATTATCTCTCATTGCTGGTCGGACGGATAACAGTCATTACCTTAAATTGCTGTTGGAAATTGAGGTAATTCAGTCATGGGATGAAGACAACAAAGATAATTTCTTATGTAACATGGTATCCAGTCTTTAGGACTGCTCAAAGTGCACTTTACTCCCTGGCAAATCAATTGAATGCCATCTCAACTTCTCTAGGAAGCATTCAGTCATGCTGCAATTAATGAGCGAAGACTAGTTATACACAATATCCACCACTATCTATAGCCACTATAATACTCATTCATACAGCTGAGTGAACTGGAGCAATGTGGAGTGAATGAACTTGGCCAAGGTTCGAAGCAGCAACACAGGATTTGAACCCGGGCTCTCTCGATTGAGAGTCCACTGTGCCACTGCGCCCCACAATAGTGTATATAGTGTGGGATAAATGCCAGTGGAAGTGTAGTCAACTACCACCCCGGCGTAGAAGTATGGCTGTCAGTATAACTGGTATCTCTGCCTTCTCAATCACGTGTTAGTTTGGCTTGTGGTAGTCACACTTGTATCGACAAAGTCCGCTGTTAAAGCTGCCGCTTCACTCTGGGTCACAAAACGCTTGCTCCGAAGCTGAAACTGCCGCTGTCGACAACGTTTCTTCTCTTCCAACATTTCAGGTGGCGCTGGTGGTACTAGGCCAGCAGACATCTTGTAATATACGATTGATGAGTCGTCATCGACAAGTGCAAAGACAAACCTGAAACAATAAGCACAACTATGTTTTGGGTGAAATGTATTTTTGACAGGAAAGTCGGTATAAAACCTTGTAGATATGTATAACCAAATCACTGGTTTGTTAATTGACCTGCGGCAATCTTGTTTTTATTGAGTGTCATCAACCAGGCTATAATATATATATTATAGCCTGGTTATATATATATATATATAATAAGATGTACCTAGGCTATATAACACAAAATCTTCTTGGTTTCACTGGAAATGGCCAAGTTTCAATATTTACTTATGAAATTTACCAACATCAAATAAAATCAGCTGTTTTGTCGGGTATCTGCCTAGCAACTAAAGTACTTTCTCTTCATGTCCTATACAGTTGTACAGTACTTTCTCTTCATGTCCTATAAGTTTGTACATTACTTTCTCTTCATGTCCTATAAGTTTGTACATTACTTTCTCTTCATGTCCTATAAGTTTGTACAGTACTTTCTCTTTATGTCCTACCAGTTTGTACAGTACTTTCTCTTCATGTTTTATAAGTTTGTACAGTACTTTCTCTTCTTGTCTTATAAGTGTGTACAGTACTTTCTCTTCATGTCCAAAACACTTTGTACAGTACTTTCTCTTCAAGTTCTATAAATGTATACAGTACTTTCTCTTCATATCCTATAAGTTTGTACAGTACTTTATCTTCATGTCCTATAAGTTTGTACAGTACTTTCTCTTCATGTCCTATAAGTTTGTACAGTACTTTATTTTCATGTCGTATAAGTTTGTACAGTACTTTATATTCATGTCCTATAAGTTTGTACAGTACTTTCTCTTCATGTCCTTTTAGTTTGTACAGTATTTTCTCTTCATGTCCTATAAATGTATACAGTACTTTCTCTTCATATCATATAAGTTTGTACAGTACTTTATCTTCATGTCCTATAAGTTTGTACAGTACTTTCTCTTCATGTCCTGTTAGTTTGTACAGTACTTTCTCTTCATGTCATATAAATTAGTACAGCATTTTCTCTTCATGTCGTATAAGTTTGTACAGTACTTTCTCTTTGTGTCCTATAAGTTTGTACAGTACTTTCTCTTCATGTCCTATAATTTAGTACAGTACTTTCTCTTCATGTCCTATAAGTTTGTACAGTACTTTCTATTCGTCCTATATGTTTGTACAGTATTTTCTCTTCATGTCCTATAAGTTTGTACAGTACTTTCTCTTGATGACCTATACGTTTGTCATTCGAGTTTATATGTGTGGGTGATCAATTCAAGAAAATTAACATTTGATCTTTCTGCTGCTAATACAAAATACTGTATTCCCAAACCTAAAACAACCATATTGTATATGGGAAATCTGTACAATGCAGCAGGCTTAAAGAAAGTATATTGCTATCAACAAATAAAATAACAAGTATGTACATGCAAACACTATATCTGTAAACAGTGAATGCTGAAAGATCATTTGCAAAGTAAATAATTTGTCATTAATTTGATTATTTGCAATTAAAGGGGCTCTGTATAGATTACGCTATTCCACGGCAGAAGTATTTTGTCGGCTGACGCTTGGCATCTGCGGCTATTTATAGAACAGTCTTATACAGGCGGTGTTTGCCGTCGTTAGTTCTCGGGAACACAAGACAAACATGCACTGAATCTAGTGATTGTGTTGTTAATAAGGATTTAATGATGACATATACTGTTGCAAACTAACAACACAAATAAATTAATCCTTATCAACAACACAATCACTAGATTCAGCGCATGCTTGTCTTGTGTTCCCGAGAACTAACGACGGCAAACATATCGTCTGCACGAGACTGTTCTATAAATAGCTGCAGATGCCAAGCCTCGGGTGACAAAATACTTCTGCCATGAAATAACACAATCTGTAGAGACTCTTTAAGTAATTTTCAATACGGCTAATGAACGACAGGTAGAATGAACAGTATCTTCATGACTATCTACTAGTATCCAGCAGTGACATCAACTATATTATAATACAAAGAACAATATCTCTTCCATCAGTTATCCCTAGAACTCTATATCCCACACAGGCAGGAGACAGGCGAGAACAGAGGAAGCTGTGTTGGAGAGTCGGTCCCAACTTGGCGGCACAAGGTGAGAAGGTGAGGCATGTCAAAGTTTGTGTCACAAATATGTTGCATCTAAAAATGTGTAATACAAATAGGCTCTATTTTAAAATCTCAAATACAAATATACTTTATGTTAAATTTGACATAATAAATGTATGTTATGTTAAGCACATGCAGTTGCAAAGAAACTGTATTGGTGTAGATATTATTACATGTACATAGTATGCTACATACGTTTGACAGTGTAGTTCCTCTTCGAGGCTTTGCAGGTGAAACTGCAGGGAACTGATGGAGAGATTCATATCGGTTGCCATGGGAACAATCACTTCCCTTGGTGCTAGATGGGATGAGTGGCCCTTGATAAGAACCTTAGTAAGTTTTACACTTGGAATAAAACTCACATTCCACCAGCCTTTGTCTGAAAATAATGATATGTTTTTGATTATTAATGTTATACTTGAATGTCAAAGGCTACAGTTTCTCAACCCATGTTAAAACACACATAATAGAATAAAATGTTGAACGTACAGCAAGAAAGTATTGAATGTATATATATATATGGAAGTAAATAATGTTTGATTTGCTTCAGTTTGTTCAGTTGTATTAAAATAAAAGAATTCCTGGCAACATACCATGGCTGATATACATGTGAATGAAGTCTTTGCAAAATAATCGTAGCATGGCTGAATGCTTCCCAGTGAAATTGCAAAGGTGTTCGAAGGAAAGGTCCACCAGGGGCATAGCTGTGAACAATCCTAAGGACTACTGAACATTGTTCAGGATAGTTTGTTTTCAAATCAGAAACTTTCATTTTTCATATCCAAGATGTTTAATTTACCTGGTAGAGGCGTTCGTCAACATATCACGTCGACGAAAGCCTCTACCAGGTAAATTAAACATCTTGGATATGAAAAATGAAAGTTTCTGATTAGAATCCTAATGACTGGACACTGTACTATAAAAATGTACCTAAAGTTTTAACTTTTTTTTATACATACAGGTGTATATTATATTTCAATAATTTAAAAACATAATATACCTTGTACAATATTTGTTATTGTATCTAGGTATCTACTGAGGTGCGCTACACAACCTGGATCTTAATTAAAGTGAAATGCAAATTGAAATCGTTGTGCTAACTTGTAGTGCTCACTTTCTATGAGATCAAGATAAACCAACAACGTGAGGTAGGCTTGTCTTCTGTCTATCATCTCATACCTCATCAGTTGGTCGAACTGTAAACAATGAGGACACACATATCCACTGAAATCAAAACAACATAATTCTATTTCAAATCATCAACGTTTTGACAATGTTTGTGACACTGACTATAGATATCATGTCAGATTTTGTTTATATTTTCCTTATTCAGAGGAGTCAGAACCATTTTAGAACCAAACAGGCGAAATTATTTTTGACATGCAGGTCACAAAGTTTGTTTTGTATGATTAAAATCTGTTTGTAGTCCAGATCAGACTGATCAGGCTTTTGTGATTCAAAACTGTTTGAGGAGAGGACAATGATATAATACAACTTGAAGCAGCCAATAGTTTGGGTCACTGGTTTCAAACAAAAGCACTTCCAAAAAGCCATCATTTGAAACATATCTACAAAAACCTAAGGAATACTGGACTTTCACAGTCATAAGCTATATACCGGTGTCAGACGAGATTTGCACCCAGGTGATATCTGGCCCCGTGGGTCCAAATATCATAGCGAAATATGGACCCGCCCTATGATATTTGGACCCCCCGTTTAAAATATATTAATCATTATATTTGTTCTTATATGTGTGATGTATTATTACTAGTTCATAGCAGGTTTGTGTTTATATATCGAGATGTCTATGGCACATTGCTTCATTTGTCAGGTCACAATAAAAAAATTGGTATAAATTTCTCCACTTGAGGAGTATACAATTATACTTT
Organism: Paraescarpia echinospica; assembly: GCA_020002185.1. NCBI lineage: Eukaryota > Metazoa > Annelida > Polychaeta > Sabellida > Siboglinidae > Paraescarpia > Paraescarpia echinospica. The sequence goes on along the minus strand of CM034540.1, from coordinate 31,097,423 downwards.
TCATGTTTTGTTCTTAATATTCAGTGGCTTCATCGTTACAATGTCAGTGGAATACACACACTTGTGGAACAGACTTGTGATGATAAGTAGGTGGGGGGTCCATATTTTGCTATGATAATTGGACCCGTGGGTCCAAATCCAAATGTTATACTTTTAAAAAGGGGTACACATTTGGGCTCTCACTTATAATCTCATAGGTGGGGGTCCATATTTCATTATGATATTTGGACCCGTGGGTCCAAATATATAACATTTTTAAAAAGGGGAACAAATGTAGTTGAAATATGGACCCATACATGAGATTAGTGAGTGCCAAAATATGTACGGGTACATATTTGGATTTGAACCCAAAATCATAGCAAAATATGGACCCCTCACCTATGAGATTAGTGTGTCCAAATCGGTACACATCTGGATCCACGGATCCAAAAATCATTGCAAAATATGGACCCTAACCTGTTAGATTAATGAATGCTCAAATAAGAAATGTTTACATAATACGGTGTAAGACTGTCCTGCAGGTCAAAAGTTCATACGATATTTGGATCCAGGATTTACGTTAGAAAAAAATATATAAAAAATATAGCCCAAAAAGCAGCCTACAATGAAATCCTTAGAATATAGATTACTACGATAATATTTGGTTATGAAACGCGGGTCCAAATGTCATATGATATTTGGACCTGCAGGGTTTCATATGACACAGGTATGTATTTCGGTATTCTAAATAAGGTGGCACAATTTGCAACAAAAGACTATCTCAGTAAATTCTTTTTCCGAAGTGCAGAAACATCTTTACAGAAATGCAGCATATCCTCCATGGAGCTTGAGCTACGACATCATATCACCTCATAGCATGCCGAGGAATTAGAACAAAAAACAGTTGTGGACAACTTTGAAGTTAAAACTCAAATGCCAGCTAAGACATTAGTGTAATGTGCTGCCATCTGGTGTACAGGAAATGTTGTAATGATAGAGGTAGAGACAGGGAGACATTGTCGGAGCTGCCAAGTTCTGTGGGGAAATATGCGTGAGATCAATTTCCCCAAAAGGACACCATTTGGCAGCACTGTAATTTCTCTACAGAACACTAGGTGGCAGCACTTCTAGTTACTAATTTTTTCAGAAAACAAAATTTTTATACACGTCATTTACAATGATAAGAATAACCTCGCAGATTCTATGGATGTGCTGCGCTATTTGCTTTTGTATATATGAATACATATATCAAATCTGTTTTCATTGATATTTTTTAAAATGGCAAATATGCGTGACATTTGTAGGTTGATGCGTGAGAGCGTAAGATGGATGCTAAATGTGTGTATCTCACGCAAAATGCACGAGATCCAGATTGTGTAGAGGGAGACTGGAGGGCACAGGGATGGAAGTTTGAACACGGAACCTGGATGCGGGAGGAATAGCCAGGCAAGGCAAGGTGAAACAAGTCGGAAAAGGAAGATAACAGAGAGGAAACAATTAAACTAAACAAGTTGGAATAAAGGAAAGGTGGCACAGCTGTTGAGAAGTAAAAGTGTGTGGAAAAACAGCCAGGAGGGCTAAGTTTCTAAACTCCCAAAGAAAAGGATGTGGGTGATTACAACAAAAAGAGGGATGTATGTTGTCGTTGACAGGTAGACAGACAGGTCTAGTACGGAGAAGGGCAAGAGATGGGATCTTCTTCTTTTCCTGGTAATCCACTACTGTCATTACTGATGATTTTGTGGATGGTATGGTGTTTGTTGCGTGAGCCAGGTGTGTAGGTGTGCAGTGCTAGTTGTGACTGTTTATAAAATCATGTGCAAGTGCAAGTTAATAACAAACAGCTAGGGGTCACTCTTAGTTAGACTTTGTTTGTGGCAGTGTCGGCAAGGCACTGCTTGAAAGCATCTAAGAGGGGAGACTGAACTGTTTAGGCAGTTAGGTTTTTCCAGGGTATCATTGTGGCTATAAAAAAGGAATGTTGGAAAGCCTGAGTTCGGGAACGTTGAACCATTAATTGGAATGGATGCCCTCTGCACCCCTCAGCTAAGCCTAAGAGGGCTGCTGGCGCTGCAGTGCCGCTAATCAAAATAAACTATATTATATGACCAATTGTGATTTATAAATAAAACAATCCACATCTAAACTTTGAATGAGCTACATTAGAATGTTTACGACTACACAGGTTTTTTATCAAACATCTCTAGTATTATAATATAAAAACAGAGATATATCAATTATAATGATCACAAGGGGGCGCCACAATAATCGAGTATGCCCTGTCAGCTTCGTATACCTAGACTTATACATAAAAGCTGCGTTCGGACGGTGGGCGATAATAAGTGGATTCCGTTTTCCGAAGCATTGTCGGCATCAGCAACGGGTGTGATCTTAAATATACAAGCTGCTAGACCTTAGGGTGGTTGTATAACGGGTTTGCGACGTTGTCTGTTTGCGTATCTTCACTCTTGTCTGCGTCGTGCTCCATGTTTCACCCGTACGCGCACACGCCAGCTACGTGACTGACAAATGCTACCGCCTCACGTCACGTTCTGTCTATCAGACGAGCTTCGCACGTCGGGCGGCACTGATAAAAGACGGAGGACACTCGGCCCAATCCTAGGGCAGCGACCCCGTTGATACACCGACGTTGAAGCGACGTTGAACCAAAATAATTATTAGCGGTATAGCTAAGGTAAGGTACGGGACTTATTATCTATCACTTACACTTCTTAGACTTAGTCTTAGAGTTAGAGGTACCGAGTTAGATATACCGTAATTTGTTATATTTTTGTGTGACATGGAATAATTGTAAAAGAGCTAGGACTAGGTTTAAATTATTATTAATAGGTATACAAAGGCATTATTTAATTTAGGAAGTGTACTAGCAACATACATTCAATGTTCTTCGGTTATTTTAGTATAATACAAATCAAATTAAGACAAATCATATATTTTATATTATTTGTCTTAATTTCATTTGTAATGCATTGTAATGTCTAATGAGTTACAATAAATTTGATTTACAAGATTTGAATTTAATAATCTAATAAAACAATTCTTTAACATTTAACTAATAATAAATTTTAGGTACTATATTTTGATCAACATAAATCGTAAGTGATAACTAATGTCTAAATTTTATTTGGTTACCATTTACCAGTTGCACAGACATGGTTCCTGAGAGCAAGATGCTGGTGCTGTACGGCAGCGAAACAGGCACGGCCCAAGACGTCGCAGAGAGAATCAACAGAGAGGCAAAATGTCATCATTTCACCTCCAGAGTGATGGCTCTTAATGACTACCCAGTGGTACGTGGAGGTTTTAATTGTACCCATGCATTTTAAACATTTCTAAATCATTCAATATTATAATTATTACGTAATGAAAATTGGATTCATTTTCGGATATTAATTAAGCCTACTATTACACAACATCATGAAAATCTAATTACAATGACATTAAAAAATATTTTATTTTTTAAGAAAACAAATATATGGTATATTACAATTTTGAGGCTTCAAAAATGCATTTATTTAATATAATGTCATATAAATTATTATAATGTTGCATTAATCCATAGTTTATTAAGTAGTTTTTGAAAATAGAGACCATATGTGATAGTACAATGGCAATGCACCTATCAATTATTGTGTATGGGATGGCTTTCCTGGCTATTTGCTATTCTGTGATTCTATCGCAACAAAAATGTGGCAAATTCACAATTGTTATGTTAGCATCATAATATTGCAATATGTACAGCCATCAATATATTTCCAAATTTATGGCACATTATTAGTAAAACTATTCTCAATTGCCCCTTAATTCTATGTACGATTCCTCTATTTCTGATCCATTGTTTGGTGACCTGCAGGCGAGCCTGATCAGTGAGCCAGTTGTGGTGTTTGTAGTGTCGACAACAGGCCAGGGAGACCCCCCGGAAAACATGAAGGTGGGTAATCTCTGGTATACAAAATTAAAATCCCTTGTGTGCATGTCAACGTTTGTGTAAGCACACATAATATTCCTGCTTGTCTTGTCAGTAATATCAATTGCACCCAGTTTGTTCATTTATCTGCATGTGTGTCCTGTTTATTTACTTTTCAAGGATAGAGTAACACTGACATTTTGTCACAGTTTGAAAAATGTTTATTGTTTGTCAGTACATAACAAATAAGGGAAAAGTTATGGCTGTAGCATCGCATCCTTATAAACAGTATCCACTGTTGACATTGTAGGATGGCAAACTTAGAACCCAAGTCAAGATGGTTACGTCATAACAGCCTCTGGTACAGTTTTCATAAAAGTAAAGTATAGGGAATTTGTCCTGTAAATACAGTTACCTCGGTATTCACATCACCTTTGACCAGTCCCAAGACATTAATAGTGAGGTACCACTGTATTAGTCATTATATGGTAATACTATATTTGTTATTGTAATCTTTTATTCTTTCAGGTGTTCTGGCGATTCATAATGAGAAGAAACCTACCCACATCATCGTTGATCAACATGAAATTTGCTGTCTTGGGTCTCGGTGATTCGTCTTATCAAAAGTTAGTACCTAAAGGCTTTGAACACAATTACATAAATTCAAGATTTGTTTTTATTTTTGACACAGTTTCAATAAACACATCAACATAAAACATAAAATGTTGTTAAATATAGAAAGTACACATTTAGAAAATATACATTCATGATGAATTGTTAAATGTGTTGTTGGTTAAACTTGGAAGCTATTCTAAAATCTCCACATATAAACAATTGTCTAATACATATGATTGAAGGCAATATAATGTCACTTTTGCCCTTATTAGCCAAATTTTAGATCGGTTCAAGCCAAAACTAATGTACTAGTGTGTCAGATGATTTAATAAACAATAAATCTAACAAGTTAACATGTCGTAATTGATGCTAAATAGGACCAATTATTTTGCGAGATAAATAATAAACTCTCTAAGACAAGACAAATGAAAAATCGAATTACACATTATGTAGGTAGCTTAACTAAGAATGGTTTGTTTACAATACAGGTATAACTTCATTGGTAAGAAGCTAAACAAGCGACTTCTGCAGCTTAATGCCACTCAACTACAGACAATCGGACTCGCAGATGACCAGCACGATCTTGGGTAAGTCGACTTCTTTGCGTAGGTTACTGGTTCTCCTCTCAGTCATATTAACTGATGTACTGTTTGCTAAAGTTGGTCTGTCTTTGAACTTGTCTAAGAGTTTGTTTATTAGCTCACACCAACCTCCATTGTTGATGAAAAGTCATGATTAACAGGAGGCAGTCTGTTCCAATTTGTTTCATTTATTAATTAATATAATGTCCTTAACCCTAGAAGTGACCATTGAAAATGTTTATATGAATATGTTAACAAAAAAACAAAAAAATTATACAAATCCGTTGAGAACTTTTATTTTTATGATTTTTTCCAACATAAAATATGCCGATTCAAGCAGGCCAATCACTACCTCGTTCGTTACCAATGCAACCCATACGCTTGCCCGGAGAAACATCGCACTGCTAATTTGTTGAATTTTCCCACCAAAAAACACCCCAAAGTTGTTCTAACTGTCACAACTAGTATAATAACCTTATGTATGAATACTGTCAGGCATTTTGTATATTTGTATATAAATATTGACACAGAAACTTGAGATAATCCGAAGTAAACTTTCAAAGTGGATAAGTTGTCGAAAACCGCTCTGCCATTTTGTTTTTGACTTTTGCTTTGGAGGGCTGATGATACTACATTAGAAACCATGGTTCTGATTCGCTGAATTAAGTCAGCCCAGCTTTCCATCAATACCACATGTGCGGGGGTCTAGACTTTATGAATGGATGCATAAACTCAGTACGCAGGACGTAGTAAAATCACCAAAATGTGGGCGTCAACTGCGTCACGTGTTTTGTAAGCTAGATTGTGAGTAGCTGTCATTCAATCCGCTCATGAATAAATCTACATCTCGAAAAATCTGTCAGCTATCCATAGATACCAAATGTTCGTGTGTCAGTTGCGCAAGATTGAAATGAAAATTGTTACAACAAAGGCAAGTACGGTTGGGCCGAATTTCGGTCCGAGACACTCCAAGGGTTAAGACTATACTAGCTATGTTGACGGTGTACTGCCTGTCAAATTGTGTTTAGTAAGCCCATAACAATGGTCACAATTTGAAGGTATGGCCACAAGAACATATTCAAATAGTAAACAAAATATCAAACTTCAGAACAAACTTTATTGGCAATACACCTGAGTTGGGCTGATGTTCAACTTTCCCACGTTCAACACAGCAGACTTTCTGATACAAATTATTATGCTAATTCCGGGTAGATGAATAGACAACATCCCTTTAATCCTGCACCTGCTGGTTCCTGTGGTTGCTGATTGGTTGCATCTTTGAAAATTGCACCCGACAGTTGCACTTGTAGAGTGAAAACTGGTTACAGCTGTTTGGTACTGTTGTAGTCACAAACTGACTCAGCTCAATCTCGCATTGTGATCATATTTTGTTATTGACGATATTTGTATTGAACATTGAAAGACAGTTCCTCTAGTATTATTATATTTTCAGTTGACTTGCTTCTTTACAGCAACAAATTGTTATGATTTTACAGTACTGATAATAATGATATGTGGACAGCAGGTCTTTCAATTTCCTTGTGTGGAATATTTTATATCACTCACATTGACACTAGGTAGAAAGCTTTTAATGTCTCTTGCAAAATACACATGAAAAGTGAGGTGATAATTGCTCTAATACACCCAACTGTAGTCTAAGCTGCACTGAATTATGAGTCAGCTGTTGTTTGCCTTCCAGACCAGATGCTGTCATTGACCCGTGGCTGAAGTCTCTGTGGCAGAAGCTCCTCACCTTGTATCCACTTCCTGAAGGCGTGGAGATTCTCAGCTCGGATATCTTGTCAGTGTCATCAGACTTGACTCTGTGTGAGGGTGATGTAAAATAATGACAGCATCATTCATAGTGAAGACATGTGGCAGCTTTCTACAAATTAATATCATCAGCTTTTACATAGCACTGTAGCTTGTCACTGGGACGGCTCAAGGCACTTCATACATCATTCCATGGCAGATATGTTTAACACCAACTGGGAAGCATTCAGGCATCCTGCAATTACTTTGCAAAGACTGTTTGGTCATATGTGTGTGTGTGTGTGTGTACGTGCGTGCGTATGCGTGGGGGTGGGCTGGTGGTGGCATGGTGTGGTGTGTGTGCCCACCACTGTCTATAGCCTTGTACTCATTTATGCAGCACAGTGAACTAAGGCAATATGGAGTGAACAGAATTGTCCACTCTTTGAAATAACAACAAAACGATTTGAATCAATCAGAGGTGTCTTAAGTCTGATGTTCTAACAATGTGATCCTACTTTGTTTAAATAATGAAATAAAATGTAAATGTAATTCACCAAATGTCATTGGATTATTTTTAAGATCTGTACAATTACTTATCAAGCCCTATCATCCAAACAACATAACATAAGCATACGTATATTCTAAGCTTACTCCAGAAAAGAAACCTAAACAGTAAGTTAAGACAAATGCTGGAACTCGAGCTTTTCGGTTGCTGCACCAATTTTGTTTAACTTACTCCCTATTGGTGCTAAGTCAGTAAGAAGTTTCATTTCACCATCATCTAAAAACCTATCTTTTTAATACTACATAACCTCCTTAGCTTCTTGGCAATTCCATCCATCTGTTGACGACTTTGCTCTGTACTTGACAATGAGAACGTTTAATCCTTTGCATTTGTTGCGCCACTAAGCTTGGATTTTCCGAGGATATCGGCGCTAAAGAAGTCATTGCATTATTATTATATAATGTCAGTGGCATACTTGTCATGTCTTGTGTTTCTCCTGTCTTACTCTGTAATTAGTTTGATGAGTAGTATTGAGTATGAACTAACCATGACCGTACTTTGCACAGGATAAGTACAACCATTTACTGATGGCTCCTTTATTGTAGACCTCCTCCAAAGTACAAGGCAGAGTTTCTGTCGGCTCAGACACAGAGCCTTGAGCCCAAACTACCTGAACCTTCAGAGAACTGTCCTCCAAGCGCTAAATGTCCATTCCGAGCCCGGTTGCTTAGCAACGAGCGAGCTACCTCAAGCAGCCACTGGCAGGACGTTCGTTACCTACGACTGGACACCTCTGGCTCACGCATGAGGTGGGTGTAGCGGCTGACAGGACAACCACATCCACTTGTTGGGGGCAATGGAAGGGTGTCTCTAGCCAATGTCACATGAATAAGAAATGTTTAGTACTATACACATACAAAATGTAGCACAGTTTTTACCAAAAAGGCATGTGATGTTAATAATTGTTACATGAATCATGAAAGTTTCAGTGCAGTATCAGGACAGTAGTATTTGTTCTGGTCCTGTTCTAACAATCAACGATACAGAGATGGAAAGTACAATATCTTAGTTCCTGGCGAATGCACCGACCCAGCATTTTAGTTTGACATTATTGGCAATCGTTAATGTCAAGTCCTGCACCATGAAATGTGGTACCTAGACGTTCACCAATTATTTACCTGTTTAATGAGTTACAAGTAAGTCATAACCACATTTAGCTGAGTTACAAGTAAATCATAACCACATTTAGCTGAGTTACAAGTAAGTCATAACCACATTTAGCTGTTTAATGAGTTACAAGTAAGTCATAACCACATTTAGCTGAGTTACAAGTAAGTCATAACCACATTTAGCTGTTTAATCAGTTACAAGTAAGTCAACCATATTTGCATATATATACATATATGTGTAACCCATCTTAAAAAAATGAGTCGGATGTCGGCAAATCTGATTTTCCGTAAATGCCGTTTATGTGAACAGATTTTGAGATTTCCCCTGAAAATTATTCTTTGGTATTCGTTTTATCAATTGCTACTCTAGCTACCCACTAATTAACTCTGTTTTGTGTATTTTAAAGTGATTTTTGTAGAGCTGTGCGAAGTGTTCCGCTCGATTTCCTTAAAATAACATCGAAAATGCCAGTAATTGCGCGCGTTCGCAACTGCTAATTTTGGGAGTCTCCTAACATATGGGATATCACCACGAAGCTTGACGCGTCATCTTCCGATATATGGGCATAAATATGGTAATAACTACATTCTGTGACCTCCAGAGAGCTTGGAAGACAGTAACTAAGGTAAATTTCATGAAACATAACGAATAATTTGCATCAATTTTGATGGCCGTTTTCTGGGTTTGAAGGTTTCTACCCCACATGTGTTTGTTAAGCCATAAATTCAGTTAGAATTAAGATATCTTCTTACATGATACACCATGTGAACGCAGAGATTCTGCTCTTTCCAACGCTACTAATAACTCAATATTAAACATTTCTGACATGCGACTCATTTTGTTAAGATGGGTTACATGTATGTTACAGAAAACTGAATATATTTCTACATTGGTAACTCTGTGGGTGGGGTAGGCATGCGTGTGTGTGTGTGTGCGTGTGCGCGTGCACACATACTTCTGTCTAACCCAGTGAGATAGACCTTTACCGTCATTTGTAGCTATTCTCCCGGCGATGTCCTGATGATTCAGCCACAGAATATGCCTGATACAGTTGAAGACTTCATGGACTTGCTGCATATCAAACCTGATGCTCAATTCACTCTACAGCAAAATGACCCTGGTATGCTGTCACATGGTCCACTGTTTGAAACATCGTTTTCTCACAAGTTATTTCTTTGTGGCATTAGTGATCTGTGTGTTAATTTGTTTGACTGATTCATATCATCAATGCTGGTTAAATGCATCCTATACGTGCATGGGAAATTTATGATAACATCTTTACATCTGTATTCGTGATGTGCTTTTTTATTTGAAAAGATATTATTTTAGGTCTACCATGCCAACTTTCTAGTTGTAGCAACAGGATTAAAAATTAACAAAATCAGTTGTAGTGATTCACCATTTCAGTATTGAGGAAGAAGTGCATAATTCTTTAAAATACACACTAATTGTATAAGTTATGTTAAATAAATGTTATTTATATGACATACTAAATGCAATAAATGGTTGGAAAAGATTTTTTTTACTAAATTGGAATTTCCTTCTACATCAGCTTGCAAAGTAAAGTTCATTTCATGCCAGGGGAACGAGGGTAGGGTAGGGGGACTGAGTAACCTCTAAATATAATTAATCGCTGACAGTACAGATATCCCAGTGTTTGTGGTTGATACAGACACTCCGCTCCCAGCGACATTGCCGCTCCCTTGCACGTGTCGCTACCTGGTGGAGAACTACCTTGACATCTACAGTATCCCGAGACGATACTTCTGGCAGTTGCTTGGCTACTTCACCGACGACGATCTCGAGCGAGAGAAACTGCGAGAATTCATCACGCCCGCTGGACAAGTGAGAGTTGATTGGTTATCATCGCTGCACACTTGTTCAGTAACGCAACAGCAATTGATGACATAGATTATGTAATATTATGAAGATCAGTAGTATTGATATTATAATGTTTATGACAATGATGTGCCTATTTTGTTTTTGTAACATTTATGACATTGGTCCTATAATAATGATGAGAATGACTTAGCATGTTTATAATGACGAGTTTATAATACTTAATTATTTGATGGATGCAAAGTTCCAATATCTTTTGGTGCTAAATATCAACATCACTGACACGTGGTTAGTACAGCGTTGGATGTATCTGTATTATTATTAGTAGTAGTAGTAGTACTATCATAATACATATATCCATAAATGTCACTGTAGTGAATTTACTAATTGTTAACGTCTTTACAGGAAGACCTGTACAACTACTGCAACCGTCCTAGACGGAAGATTGCTGAGGTAATATTGTGTTTCAGTTGCACATAAATATTATGCTTTTAAGGTGATGTTTAAACCATAATATATTTCATTAATAAATTAAATTACCAGTACACTGCTTTGTTACAATTGTCATACTCAGATGTGTATATATCAAAATAAAATGTATTGGTCATTATTCAACAAGAGTATTTATACCAATGATCGCTTTTAACTCGGAATTAATTTTCTTATTGTTTGCCAACAATTATATTATGTCAATGATGAGTTCATGTTGTTTTAAGTAATATTAAGTACTTTTAATGCAGGAATGAAGGAATTGTGTTGTTGAATATTCATTTTGTATCAGGAACACCTTAATGTGGGTAACTGTGTGAATTGCTTGTCATTATCAGTGGTGGAAAAACTTTTTTTCAAATGCTTTCAAATCTACATTATGAATGTGGTCAGTACGTCTCAAATGCAAGAATGAGTTTAGTGTTGTGAGGCAGGACCAAGCAACCAACATGGATTCCTATGTTGCCAACACAGAAACATTGATAGTATATCTGGTTGTTTTGTATTTGTTGCAGATCCTAGTCGACTTCCCCCATGCCACTGCCAACATCCCCTTTGAGTATCTCTTTGACCTGATCCCTCCAATGCAACCCAGGGCCATGAGTATCGCTTCCTCAAACCTCGTAAGTCTTCCCAAAGCTCCATCTGGATGATTTAAAACTGTCTTCACAATTAAATGTTTTGTTTATTTTGGTTTAGAATTATTTTATGACAAATTGAACCATTGTATCACCTATGAACATGGTAGGTGTTTGTGAAAATTATTTATTTAGTTTGGACAAAGTATTAAATTAGTTTCAACTGTGCCCAGTCAAAATTTGTCACGGAATGTTAAATGTGGTTCACATTTATGTACACATGACATTTGCACTGCCATACGTTACGCTATTTAATGAGCTACACGAATTCCATTGATAATTATAACAAAGTCATATCCTATTTTTTAAACTGACTGAATGGGTAATGAGGAAGGATGAATGTCAAGTATTATTTGACATGTAACCCGCTTATAATATCTGGATGTTCTCGGCCATATGCAGTGTCTTATCATCTTCTAGTTTTAAAATAATTAACACTAATAAATGAGTCCATTTAAATTGGTTGTACTCAGGTACACCCGACTGAGGTGCATATTCTGATGGCGGTGGTCGACTACAAGACAAAGTTGTTGAAGCGAAGGCGTGGCGTCTGCTCTACCTGGCTTGCAAGCTTCGAGCCGGAGAAAGGTGCGTGTTTTACCACCAGAGGGCGCTGTGTACCAGTGTCGGTAGTGGTTGATACAACAGTGTTTATATTCTATAGACCTAGCCAGCGACACAATTTGTAATTTCAGTGCGATATCAGGACAGCCGGGTTTGTTCCATTAGTGTAGTTCTGATAAACAAAGTGAAATGTCAATATTTTATCTGATAATCAGCAAAAGCAGCAAAAGCACTGTACTACTCAATGTACTATCTATTTAAAAATTAGTAAGCTGTTTAGCGAGTTGTAAGTCAACTCAATTCACATATATGTTACATGACCATTTGACGTTCTGAAGACTATAAACTATACAAAGTAGAAACTTTATAAAACAGCATATTAATGTACTTCATATTCCAGCGATGTCATTTCAAATATCATTTATGTTTTTCTCTGTTGACACTGAATCCTGTGCAAGAGTGTTGTATTTATGTCGGGTGCAGATTGTCTTGTGTCAGTAGTGTGTCTCCTTGTCACAGAACCTGTCCCTGTACCGGTGTGGGTGAAGAAGGGAACTCTGTCTTTCCCCAAGTCCCCAGAAACCCCTGTCATCATGGTGGGTCCAGGCACTGGGGTAGCACCCTTCAGAGGGTTTATAGAGGAGAGAGCACACATCGGTGCTGGAGGTAGGTGTCAACTAGTCTTGTTCCGGTTATTCGATTTTGTTTATGTTTGGTTGATTCATGCTTCCAATCAATTAATTGATTACAATTTTGCATGGACAATGATTGTTTTGGTTATATAAAGCTAATTTGGGAGCTATTCACAACCTCTCCCAACATCAAAAAGCAATTCCAGCAAAAATCTCCATCATTATCCTTCCTTGTTATTTTGATTGACGCACATGCCGAAAACTGAAAGCATGTAATATGATTGGTTAACACAGCAATTGACAACTCTCACATGTTTATTTGGCAAATTAAACTCTTCCACTAATGATGAATGTGGTTGTATTTCAGACAATATTCTCTTCTTTGGATGTCGAGGGGAGACGTCAGATTTCTACTGCGCTGACTTGTGGCAGGAACTTGTTCAACAACAGATGCTCAAGCTCTTTACTGCATTCTCTCGAGATCAGGTACACGCATACATGCATGCACACACATTATCCCATGACCAGGTGCAAGAATGCAAGCAGACACGCGTACACACTCGCACACATTTTACAGTGGCTAGCAGGACTCGCACATACTCATGTATTGGTATGCATATTGTTGCAATGCATTCAGTTTATAAACAACTCTATTAGCAATATAACGGATGCTGACTGGTTGAACCATAAAGCTCTTTGATATTCAAAGTGATCACAATGTTCCCACACCCGAGACACATAATTCAATGAACTGGTTGTTAGCAATTACCCATTTTTATCACACATAAACAACCAACCTTTTAGAGCATGTGTGATTAAGTGTCTAATGTCTCGCTCCAGGACCGCAAAGTCTACGTGCAACACAGGATTGCTGAGCAGGGCCAGCTGATATGGGATCTCCTGGAGAAACGCAAGGCCAGCATATATATCTCAGGGTACGTACACATTGATGGATGTTGGCAGTCCAGGGTCACAAGGGGGCGGGAACTGTTTGGAGGATCTCAAAATATCATGGTAGAACATGCTGTATTGCCTAATGACTGCCAACAAATTTGCAACTGGATTCTCATGACTTGTTTGTTCTGTACATACACATAGCTTGCACACTGCATTGTTCATTGCAGCATTTTTGTTAGTTAAATGGTGATATTGTTTTGATGAACATTTTCTGTGAAAAGCGATGAATCTACCTCTTTCTGTGCAGTGTTATTTGACCCGTACAGTGCACACGTACCAAGACCATCCTGGACCATTCAGCTAAACAATTTGATTTTTTTGCTTGCCTCGTTTGAAATTTATTTTGCAAAAATGTAAATCTGCATAGTACCCACTCTGACACGTTAGCTCTTTTGTGTATCTTTTATATGTGTTTTTTTGTAAAATCATTAGACAAACTATTAAATTAAAATTATTAAATTTAGATCTTGTTCAAGAATCAGTTGAAGTGATTTTCAAAATTGTAATCTTCATCTTAATCCCAATACGATTATGCATGTGTTGATGTTGTCAACTTTCCTTGCCCTCTCAAAAACCATGTTACAGACAACATAAGTGGGTTTGAAGATTAAATGTCGGCACAGCAGTTGGATTTGGCAAGTTACCAGATGTAATAACTAAAATCAATTCTTTTTAATTTAAACAAGAGTATACACTTTTTTATTTAACTCACAGCGGATAATGTTTAGATTATTTACATAATACATATTTGGACAGTGAAAACTGGATTCTTGATGTAGACCATGAATCCAGTTGAAGAGACAACTTTTATATGTCTGTTATTGCACCTGAAACTGTGTTACTCTATTGTCGTCACATAGCTGGGAAGTGTTCCCAGCCTGGGAAGCACTTGACGATGCACAGGTTTTAAGGCTAACACATCTATACAAATCAGCAGCATACTGAAATCTGGCAAAAAAAGTATGTGGCATGTGAAATTAAAGATCAGAAGTGTGTTGAAATAAAGCCAGAAAACTGTGGCATGTCAAGTAATAAATCAGCTACATGTGGCCAACAAATTGTCATGTATAAAATTAACAAATTAGTAACATTCTGGATTCTGGTAAAAAAACTGGCATGTCAAATTAACAATTGCGGGACTGAAATCTGGCACAGAAACTCTAGCGTGTCAAATTAACAACTGCAGGCGGGCCACATAAGCAGCAGTGACCACAGATTCGACCTGAGTATGTCAACCAGCTACCTGAAAGACCCGGATTAAAGTCTAGGCTGGTGCGTAGGTGTTGCCATTAGTTTGACAGGGAAGAACAGTGATACTGGGCTACTTGATGCAACATCTCGTCCATGTCTGTATCTCTCCCTTAATTGCCAATCTTTAGCTGAGTATCATGACAGTTGGTTTATTTTCAGAATTTTCCTTAGTAAGTCCATGACAGGTTACACATTGATCCCCTATGTGGGATCTTTTCTCTTCTTCATTTTTTTTTATTTATTAATATAATTTATTATTAAAATAATTTGTGGTTCTTAACAATAGAATACATTTATGCTGAAGGTATACTGCCTGCCAAATTGTGTTTAGTAAGCCCATAGTTTTCTTTGTAATTTGCCTTTTTTGTCCAGAAAATGTATAAATTATATACAAAACATGTAACAGGCAAACACCAGCTTTAGCAGAAGCTAGCAGGCAGGGCTAACTGCAAATTCCTGGAATTGTCCTTTCATGTTTGGCATGATTCACACAATGAGGACAGCAAGTGGGACAAAGTACACTGGTTCAGTGAACTTCTTGCTAATACTATTTTGAACACTGGCTTGAGATGATAACTGGGTAACAGACGGGACAACATTGCTTTAAACACCAACTGTGATACAAAGAGGGTAGCTAACAGATGGATGGTGTCAGTGATAGAGTTTCCAGTCTGACTGTGTGCATCAAGTAATGTTATCCAACTCTGGACAGTGGGATTTACAGAAATAACAGCTATGTGCCATGTATCTGTGTAGACTGCACCAGCAGTTGGATATCTAACATGACAGATCCATCAGCTGTACATCAGTGTTTTTTCTTCTGAGGAATTTTCGAGTAAGCTTATGTGGAGTTGTAGGTGAATGCTATCTCATGGCCCGTCCTGTAGAACTTGCTTGTGTATGTAGGACAGAATGTTGCTGGCACCGTACCATTGAGAACATTATCTGGGGTAGGGCTTGGAGGGTACACTAGTACCTTGAGTAACTGTACATTGTTACAACACAGTACCTTGGTCCACATTATCTGGGATAGGGCTTGGAGGGTACACTAGTACCTTGAGTAACTGTACATTGTTACAACACAGTACCTTGGTCCACATTATCTGGGGTAGGGCTTGGAGGGTACACTAGTACCTTGAGTAACTGTACATTGTTACAGCACAGTACCTTGGTCCACATTATCTGGGGTAGGGCTTGGAGGGTACACTAGTACCTTGAGTAACTGTACATTGTTACAACACAGTACCTTGGTCCACATTATCTGGGGTAGGGCTTGGAGGGTACACTAGTACCTTGAGTAACTGTACATTGTTACAACACAGTACCTTGGTCCACATTATCTGGGGTAGGGCTTGGAGGGTACACTAGTACCTTGAGTAACTGTACATTGTTACAGCACAGTACCTTGGTCCACATTATCTGGGGTAGGGCTTGGAGGGTACACTAGTACCTTGAGTAACTGTACATTGTTACAGCACAGTACCTTGGTCCACATTATCTGGGGTAGGGCTTGGAGGGTACACTAGTACCTTGAGTAACTGTACATTGTTACAACACAGTACCTTGGTCCACATTATCTGGGGTAGGGCTTGGAGGGTACACTAGTACCTTGAGTAACTGTACATTGTTACAGCACAGTACCTTGGTCCACATTATCTGGGGTAGGGCTTGGAGGGTACACTAGTACCTTGAGTAACTGTACATTGTTACAGCACAGTACCTTGGTCCACATTATCTGGGGTAGGGCTTGGAGGGTACACTAGTACCTTGAGTAACTGTACATTGTTACAACACAGTACCTTGGTCCACATTATCTGGGGTAGGGCTTGGAGGGTACACTAGTACCTTGAGTAACTGTACATTGTTACAACACAGTACCTTGGTCCACATTATCTGGGGTAGGGCTTGGAGGGTACACTAGTACCTTGAGTAACTGTACATTGTTACAACACAGTACCTTGGTCCACATTATCTGGGATAGGGCTTGGAGGGTACACTAGTACCTTGAGTAACTGTACATTGTTACAACACAGTACCTTGGTCCACATTATCTGGGGTAGGGCTTGGAGGGTACACTAGTACCTTGAGTAACTGTACATTGTTACAACACAGTACCTTGGTCCACATTATCTGGGGTAGGGCTTGGAGGGTACACTAGTACCTTGAGTAACTGTACATTGTTACAACACAGTACCTTGGTCCACATTATCTGGGGTAGGGCTTGGAGGGTACACTAGTACCTTGAGTAACTGTACATTGTTACACACAGTACCTTGGTCCACATTATCTGGGGTAGGGCTTGGAGGGTACACTAGTACCTTGAGTAACTGTACATTGTTACAGCACAGTACCTTGGTCCACATTATCTGGGGTAGGGCTTGGAGGGTACACTAGTACCTTGAGTAACTGTACATTGTTACAGCACATTACCTTGGTCCACATTATCTGGGGTAGGGCTTGGAGGGTACACTAGCACCTTGAGTAACTGTACATTGTTACAGCACAGTACCTTGGTCCACATTATCTGGGGTAGGGCTTGGAGGGTACACTAGTACCTTGAGTAACTGTACATTGTTACAGCACAGTACCTTGGTCCACATTATCTGGGGTAGGGCTTGGAGGGTACACTAGTACCTTGAGTAACTGTACATTGTTACAACACAGTACCTTGGTCCACATTATCTGGGGTAGGGCTTGGAGGGTACACTAGTACCTTGAGTAACTGTACATTGTTACAACACAGTACCTTGGTCCACATTATCTGGGGTAGGGCTTGGAGGGTACACTAGTACCTTGAGTAACTGTACATTGTTACAACACAGTACCTTGGTCCACATTATCTGGGATAGGGCTTGGAGGGTACACTAGTACCTTGAGTAACTGTACATTGTTACAGCACAGTACCTTGGTCCACATTATCTGGGATAGGGCTTGGAGGGTACACTAGTACCTTGAGTAACTGTACATTGTTACAACACAGTACCTTGGTCCACATTATCTGGGATAGGGCTTGGAGGGTACACTAGTACCTTGAGTAACTGTACATTGTTACAACACAGTACCTTGGTCCACATTATCTGGGGTAGGGCTTGGAGGGTACACTAGTACCTTGAGTAACTGTACATTGTTACAGCACAGTACCTTGGTCCACATTATCTGGGATAGGGCTTGGAGGGTACACTAGTACCTTGAGTAACTGTACATTGTTACAGCACAGTACCTTGGTCCACATTATCTGGGGTAGGGCTTGGAGGGTACACTAGTACCTTGAGTAACTGTACATTGTTACAACACAGTACCTTGGTCCACATTATCTGGGGTAGGGCTTGGAGGGTACACTAGTACCTTGAGTAACTGTACATTGTTACAACACAGTACCTTGGTCCACATTATCTGGGGTAGGGCTTGGAGGGTACACTAGTACCTTGAGTAACTGTACATTGTTACAACACAGTACCTTGGTCCACATTATCTGGGTAGGGCTTGGAGGGTACACTAGTACCTTGAGTAACTGTACATTGTTACAACACAGTACCTTGGTCCACATTATCTGGGTAGGGCTTGGAGGGTACACTAGTACCTTGAGTAACTGTACATTGTTACAACACAGTACCTTGGTCCACATTATCTGGGGTAGGGCTTGGAGGGTACACTAGTACCTTGAGTAACTGTACATTGTTACAGCACAGTACCTTGGTCCACATTATCTGGGATAGGACTTGGAGGGTACACTAGTACCTTGAGTAATTGTACATTGTTACAACACAGTACCTTGGTCCACATTATCTGGGGTAGGGCTTGGAGGGTACACTAGTACCTTGAGTAACTGTACATTGTTACAACACAGTGCCTTGGTCCACATTATCTGGGATAGGGCTTGGAGGGTACACTAGTACCTTGAGTAACTGTACATTGTTACAGCACAGTACCTTGGTCCACATTATCTGGGGTAGTGCTTGGAGGGTACACTAGTACCTTGAGTAACTGTACATTGTTACAGCACAGTACCTTGGTCCACATTATCTGGGGTAGGGCTTGGAGGGTACACTAGTACCTTGAGTAACTGTACATTGTTACAACACAGTACCTTGGTCCACATTATATGGGGTAGGGCTTGGAGGGTACACTAGTACCTTGAGTAACTGTACATTGTTACAACACAGTACCTTGGTCCACATTATCTGGGGTAGGGCTTGGAGGGTACACTAGTACCTTGAGTAACTGTACATTGTTACAACACAGTACCTTGGTCCACATTATCTGGGATAGGGCTTGGAGGGTACACTAGTACCTTGAGTAACTGTACATTGTTACAGCACAGTACCTTGGTCCACATTATCTGGGATAGGGCTTGGAGGGTACACTAGTACCTTGAGTAACTGTACATTGTTACACACAGTACCTTGGTCCACATTATCTGGGATAGGGCTTGGAGGGTACACTAGTACCTTGAGTAACTGTACATTGTTACAACACAGTACCTTGGTCCACATTATCTGGGGTAGGGCTTGGAGGGTACACTAGTACCTTGAGTAACTGTACATTGTTACAACACAGTACCTTGGTCCACATTATCTGGGTAGGGCTTGGAGGGTACACTAGTACCTTGAGTAACTGTACATTGTTACAACACAGTACCTTGGTCCACATTATCTGGGGTAGGGCTTGGAGGGTACACTAGTACCTTGAGTAACTGTACATTGTTACAACACAGTACCTTGGTCCACATTATCTGGGGTAGGGCTTGGAGGGTACACTAGTACCTTGAGTAACTGTACATTGTTACAACACAGTACCTTGGTCCACATTATCTGGGGTAGGGCTTGGAGGGTACACTAGTACCTTGAGTAACTGTACATTGTTACAACACAGTACTTTGGTCCATCTTTCTATCCCTGTGTTTCCCCACATGTTTACCTTCGTTTAGCATGACTAGACAGTTTCTTGTAAATGTTACCAGGTGAATGCACCCCTCCTCATGCCAGGGGTGACAGAAGTACCCCCTTAATTCCACATGCGTCCACCCTCATGAACCAGTAGTTTTATTACGACTGTCTCCCACACGTCAACATCTGAAAACACAACACCATTGGTTAAAACCCCTAGGGGTAACTATGTTTCGATAGGTTAATTTGTCGGGGATACTGATGTATCCAGCAATCCCTTGGTTGTCAGGATGGGTGAATGTCATGTATTGTTTGGCAAGCAACTTTGTCAAATTACCTGCATCTGACAGGTGGACATGTTCTGCTATATGCAATGTCTTATTTTCTTCAAGTTTGAAAAATAAGTAATATCAATAAATGAATCAATTTAAATAGGTTTTGTACTAATATAACATTTCGGTTTCAGGAATTGAATGAACAATATCAATAAGTTCATTTAATTTTGTTTTGTACTAATATAACATTTTGGTTTCTGGATTTCAATGAACAATATTAATAAGTTCATTTAATTTTGTTTTATACTAATATAACATCTTGGTTTCAGGATTTCAATGAACAATATCAATAAGTTAGTCCATTTAATTTTGTTTTATACTAATATAACATTTTGGTTTCAGGAATTCAAAGAACATGCCAGAAGCTGTGAGAGACGCCTTTCGGGCAGTCATCATAAAAGAGGGAAATTGCAAGTTTGACGATGCTGAGAATTACTTGAAGGAGATGGACCGCACACTGCGTTACCAGACAGAAACATGGTCATAATAAAGAGATGGAGTCTTGATGTTAGGCACAATGACTGTATTACATGTGTGAGAACTGTTATTCACAGTCTTATAACACACACACAAACACAATGCTACAAGTTCATAATGTTGTTTATGTGGAAATTAATTACCCAGTGATTAACATTCTTATGATGTTATTTGTTGAGTTATAATATTTTTAGCATATTTATGAGCATAGGTTAGATGCCAATAATTTTTCTTGCAATTAAAACTAACTTATTTCCGTATAATGCTTGCAAAAATTAAGCTAATGACAAATGTTTATTGTAACAATAATAATACTTTGGCCTACTTTTGTTTTTATCAAATGAATTTTGCATCAGCAGTTTATATGAGGTTAGTAGTAGAGCTTCTATCCGTGCTTATTCGCATAGCCACGTTTAGATATGAACCGTAAAGTCTATTTGCTAACAGGCACATATTATACTGGTAGTATGAGAACATCACATTCAGTACAAGGTGAGCTGAATCTCATCTTCCCGTGACCTGCAGGGTACAAACACTGTAAATTTAGAACGAAGATTATGCAATGTGAGCCAATATTTCTGTGTTGTTTTAATAAATTACTGTTTCTCTGAATGACAGTTGGAATCAATCATTCTACTTGGGTGTAGTTGTATAAGTTAGCAGTCACAAAAGCGTATGTGTGGGTGGTGGTTTAGTCACCGCCACATTTCATGGGGGAAATGAACCACAACAGTGGTTCCACCTATTGAGTGAAACAGATAACAGTGAACTGTTGTGGATATCGGAACAGGGCAGCATGCTGGATAATGTCTTGGCACATGACTTGAATTCGGCAGCTATTAGGTGTGGTTTTTATGCCATTTAGGATCGTATATAACTGCGTTGATGGGCGTTACTTGGTGTACAAGTGATGCCATCTAGCGGGAAATTTTGTCGGCTAACGCTTATGATAATAAGGCAACTATGCGTAAACACAATATTTAATATGATATTTCGATGCAAGCATGCAACCTACGACGCAAGAAAACTTGAACACAATTAAGTTGAACGATTTATTAAATATAATAAAAACAGACATTCGCATTGTTCGCCAGATGGCAGCATCGCATGCTCTTGTACGATCCGCATTCCTGACCTGTTAGGTTGAATGAATACGCTGTTTGATAAGAAATTAAGTCAGTGTTCTGCTACTAGTGCTACCTTCATGTAATTATTGTATTTAAGGACCATAACATAACAACATTAATAAATCGCATAAATAATTATAATGGTAATGCACTGCATTTATGTTTAGGTACGGCGTTAAAGAATTGTGGTTGTATATGGGGATGTAGCTCAGTGGTAGAGCGCTTGCTTCGCATGTAAGAGGCCCCGGGTTCAAATCCCGGCATCTCCATAATTTTTTAGTTTTCTTTACAATTATTATTGTTATAATTTAATTATAGATCTGTATGTCTACTTGTACGATATGAATTCATTATTAATTATTTATCAATAATTTAAACTAGTAAACAAATAGCAAATTAACTGGTCTCATTAATTTTATGGATCCATATTATAACGGGGTGGAGGTGGAGGTGGTAGGGCCGGTGTAGGACGCTCAAAACACTACCCAGCTGAAAACTTTCAAAACACTACCCAATTTCAAAACACTACCGTCAGTATAGTTTACCATCCAAGTATACCTGTCACCTTTGGGAATCATCCTATTCACTAGGGTCTAGTTCGTAATCTTTGGAGCCATTTAGACAGCGGGAATAAATAGTTAGGGTGAAATGTCATAAAACATTAATTAGGCATAATGTCATTACTATAATTAGTTACGGTTATGATGAGGGTTAGTTATAGCGTAATCATTTGAACAAGTAAGACGGCGAAAATAAATAGTTAGTGTTATAATGAGGCGACGGAAATAAGTAATTATTCATTACGGTTGAGGTTATTAAGTTAAATTATGATTAGACTGAGTTATGGTGGGTTAGGGTTATATATATTATATATGTAGCATAATCGTTATAACCAATCATACGACAGGAATAAATAGGTAATGTGAACTGACCTTATTAAATATGTTGAGATGATTGTTATTAGTTATATTTCTGGTTAGGATAATCGGCGGAACCAATCAGACGACTGGAATAAAAACGTAATGTGAAATGTCACCATTCATTATGGTTGAGGTTATTATTATTATTATTTATGGTTGGAGTCATTTATGATTTGGGTTAGGGTAATAAAAATTGAACGAATCTGACGACTAGGATAAACAGTTAGTGAGAAATGTCTCCATTCATTAGGGTTAAATTTATTATTATAATTAGCTATGCTTGTATTTAGTCATGGTTGTGGTTAGGATAACCCTTGTAACTAATCGGACGACTGGAAAAAAATAGTGTGAAATGTCATTATTCACAGGGCTAAGATTATAAAATTATATATCAAGTAGTCTAATTATTTCATGATCAGTAACTAAATAGAGTAGAAAATCTATGTCTTTTAAATAGCTTGTTATAAACCTAAATTTAATTGAATTTAATTTTATATTATTGTAACACATAATGTATACATTGTATATATATATATATGGATATATGTATAAATTGAATTTTATATTATTATAACATGTAAATGTGTATATATATATGTATGTATATATATATATATATATGTATATATATATATATATATATATGTTTTACACATGCTGTTCAATGTTACCGTAAAATACACCAATTTGTACTCAAATCAAGTTTTCGCGCCGATAATTGTGTGTGTGTGTGTCAGTGTCAACTTTTCGTTTTCACGCCATTGGATTATATAAAAAACATACAATATGTCGTACAAGTGTTGATTTTCATCTGGCATCCGTTTGTAACTAATTACTTTTTGTGCCGATCGGATTTTTTGTTACGTCTGTCATTTTTTTTGTTTTCGCGCCATTGGATTA
Source organism: Paraescarpia echinospica (assembly GCA_020002185.1). NCBI lineage: Eukaryota > Metazoa > Annelida > Polychaeta > Sabellida > Siboglinidae > Paraescarpia > Paraescarpia echinospica. The sequence continues at coordinate 31,073,875 of CM034540.1, read as the reverse complement.
CTTAAAAACATGTCGTGCTTGTGGTGATTGTTACTCGGCATCCGTTTTGTAGATAATTAGTTGTTGCGTCAATCGAATTTGTTGTTACAAGTGTCAACTTCTTGTTTTCGCGCCATTCTATTATTTCAAAAAACATACAATGGTCATTATCAAATTTTGGTAGACGGCCGTCAATACGTTCAGGATATTTATTCTTTAAAAATTATTGTTAGATTTCAGTTATTTGTTTGACTTTTCATATTGATAAGCACCTCAACTTATTATTCCAATTAATGGCAAAGCGTCATTCTGCTGTTAATTTACTGAAAAAGTAAATTTTATTATTAACAGAGAAACCGAGCTTTCGTAGACGCTAGGATCGTGCTAGTCGCCCGAGTTAACTGGCAGATCTAATTGTTTTTTGTTGCAACGCATCGCTTGCACATCGGATGATCCGTACTCGCGTAAAAAGACATATTTTAAGCCATATATACATTCTTCACTTTGTAACGAATAAGTTTTCACGCCGAACGAATTTGTTGTGGCTAGTGTTAACTTTTCGTGCCTTTCGATTATTTAAAAACACACTGCACGTCATGCATCTGGTTAATTTGGTGACCGTTACTTTTACCAGGCGGCAATTTGTAACTAACTAGTTTTCGCGCATATCGAATTTTTGTTACAAGTGTCACTTTTTCGTTTTCGCGCCATTCGATTTTGAGAAAACTTATAAAACATCGTGCATCTAGTGAAATAGACCACGGCAAACATGGGACGTCCACGGGGAGTGTCAACCTTTCATTTTGATAGCATAATCCTTTACTTGACCACTGGACAATATCCACGGAGTTTGAAGAATGACTGCGGGAAGAAAAGCAATTTTAAGCGCCAGGCAAGCAATTTTGGTGTTGTGGAGAGTTATACTTCAAACACAGGCTCCATCGGCTCAATGCTGGAGGTAATTATCGTCTGTTTTATTTACTTTATTCGGTTTGTAATTACTTTGTGCAAATGTGTTATTTACGTTGGCTGAATAATATATAGTATATTCGTATGCAGCATACGCAGACTAGTTATGCATAAAGAGCCGCGTAGGGTAGACTGCTCCTTTAATGGGGTATACAACCTCCGATCCTCAATCGCCGCCATAAATGACAGGTATTAAAATCATATATACCATCAATGCAAGCGTGTTAAATGTTTTTTGTCACAATGCGTAGCTAAATAAAGCATCACCTGCGCATCTGATGATCCGTACTCACATAAAAGACACATTTATGAGTCATAATAAAAGTATTCCTCGCATAGACCTACACTAAATGTTTAGGAAGTCATTGCTACATTAGACGTTGGGCCGCATACCTACAACACGTGTTCTAGTATTAAGAACAATACGTAAATAAATGTTAACAAATGAGGTACGGACATGGCACTTTGAAACTTGCCAACCTACCACCCGTAGCACCATGAAACCGAGTCCTGGCAGACATCTAAAATGATGCATGTAACAAAGTAGCACGTAACATGGTGAATTTGTGGACGTAATATCATTTCACAGATTCGCTATCGCAAATTCTGTTTATTTTGTGTCGTGGAGTTAGATAGGTGTTGACCTTTGTTGTCTACCGGAGACAACAGAAGGCTACAAGTACAGGGTCGTTGCTGTCGATTACTACACCAAGTGGGTTGAGGCTGAACCCATAAAGTCTAAATCTGCCGACAGTGTGGCAACGTTTTTGTTTGAATTGATTTGCCGCAACGGCTGTGCTGACGTCCAGATAAATGACCAGGGTCATGAATTTGTAAACGCGGTGCCGAAACGGCTCCACGAGTTAACTGGTACCAAACAACGCATAACAGGCGCATATCATCCATAGGCAAACGGGTTGGCAGAACGCAGCAATCGGACGATTCAGAGCGTATTGCTGAATGTGCTGGAAGGGGAACCAGAAGAAGGGCCACCCCCTGGTGTGTTGTTTGCCTTCCGTACCAACATGCAGAAGTCAACTGGTTACACCTCGTTCTTCCTAATGAATCTACGGAAAGGGCGACTGCCAATTGTGTGTCGAGACGCGAGTGAACATGACATTGTAGAAAGTCCTGAAGATGACATTGTTGAACTGCTACACGTTCCGTGTAGCAGTTATGGAAAAAATGCGGAAAGACACATCACATCGTGTAGTGACTAACACAATAAAAGCACAAGACCGCCAGAAACGGGATTACCAGAAGCGCCATCGGGATCGAGGAGCATTCAAGAGAGGAGATTCCGTGCTTATTTGGAATCTCCGACGAGCCGACAGGAAAGGCGGAAAGACGTGTGATCCGTGGCTTGGCCCGTACACCATCCATGTTGTCATGCAAAATGGCACCTACGATCTTGTGGGTGAAGATGATATAATTCTGAAACAGAAAGCTCACGGTGTCAACATGAAACGTTACTGTAAGCGACAGCATCTTGACTCAGTCACACCTGTTGCACCAAAGGAGACGCATGACACCCTGCGTGCAGATTCAACAGCCGATGTGCCATCAGTCATCGATCCGCCCACCGACATGCCGCCAAACTTCGATCCGACCGCCGACATGCCGCCAAACTTCGACCAGCCCGCCAAGAAACCTACCACCGAGATACCTGATATAGTGCTGACAAAGATCACACCAAAACAGCAGTTTGCATTCGTGCCAACTACATCAGCCTGGCGAAGATACCAAGCTGGACGCCTTCCGTTACCTAAAAAGATGAAATCTAAACAGCAGGTCGTTAATTTAACCGAGCCAGAGCTGACGGACGCCATCACAGGTGATGGCAAGTGTTTTTTTCGAGCCATGTGTCTCGAATTGACCGGTACACAAGCGAATTACAAGATGGTGCGGGACCTGGTGCATGTAGTAGTATTTCTCTGCGATCCAACACATTGTCAAATGTTTAGCAACTACAATGGCGCAAACATTAATCAGTATGTTTCAACCAGCGGGATGGCCAACAATGGAACATGGGCAACTGAGGTAGAGATTCTGGCTATGGCTATTCCGTATAAACCCCTTTGTCTTGTACCGGGCGTGCTGAAATGGAAACAAAGTGTATACCTATGTTGCGTGTTACTGAGTTAGATATACGCAGGCTGCGAGATTGCGGCAAAGTTAACTGTTTAAATCATCTGCTCATTCTGTGCGCTTTGTTGCTTGCTTTCGATGTCATTAAGATGTCTTCATCCTGTCCTGCGCCAGTCTATCGTCATATCCATATATGTAGATCTGTGGAATTGCGGCTCACCGAGTCACGTTACTGGTCTCGCTCTCCGGCATGTTTACGCGCACTGTTTTGATGCGTTAATAAATGTTCTTTGCTGTTCGTTGATATACTAGTTGTCTATACTGGCGTGGTGGCAGCGGTACTGTTCGCAGTGTACCCTAAGAAACGCCTCACAAGTGACACTCGTAACTATAGCCAAACAAAAGGCACAACGAGACAGAGTACGTAAGTTACACTGGCAAAGCTTTGAACCTTTATAAACCGGAGCGTCAGTCACTGTCATGGCACAGAGAGCACCGAAGCAGTGGTCACTCTCAAAGCATGAAAATCTGACGTCGTTTGAGAACTGGCGACAAAATATACAATACATACTATCGCTAGACGCCAATTTCGCGACATTTTTGCTTGACCAATCCGAATGGAAAAAGAAGACGAATTCCACCCCGTTGCGGGGTCTAACCGATGATGACGAAAACGTCCCTGCGGCTAGTCGGCGTACGGCCACACAAAAGGTCACGCACCTTGACCTAATGCTTGGCCAAATCGCCAATTTCTGTCCCGTTATATCGAGGAATACAATCGTAAAGAACTCTGTTTCTATAAAATCAATCTGGCAAGCAATACGCTTACATTTCGGCTTCCAATCCTCGGGCGCACACTTCCTCGACTTCGCCGAAATCAAGCTGGAGGCGGACGAAAGTCATGAAGATCTCTTTCAGAGATTGATGGCTTTCGTCGAGGACAACCTGTTGGCCGTGGGAGGTGGCATATCTCACCACCTGGAGTTACCGTCGTCAAACGAGGACATATCCCCGTCGTTGGAGAACATGATCGTCCTCCAATGGCTCAAACTAATCCACCCTGAGCTACCCCGTCTAGTGAAACAACGATACGGGACAGAATTACGCAGCCGAACACTCGCAAGTCTGAAACCCGAGATATCGCAAGCATTAACTTCTCTCCTTGATGAGCTAACCGCTATCTCCGAAATAAAAGTCATGCGACCACCAACCAACCACCAACCAACGGTCTGGCTCTTCTCAATCTCGTCGATATCAACGTAGTGCAAGCAACCCAACCACTCGGCGAGCCAAACAGTGTCCACTGTGCAAGCAAGCGGGTCGTGCCAGCTACGAGCACTACCTGAGCGAGTGCAGGTTCCTACCTGAGAACGACCGGTTGTACCTATCCAAAGCGCGCAATATAATCGGAGTGGACTGCGACGACGGCTCGGATGATGAACAGTCAGCTGGAGACGGAGACTGCACTGGCGACGTGTCGACCGTGGCATGTCGTGTGAACACAAAACAGTCGCCATTTTTCAAGTCATTTTACCGACATCATCCATTACGACTCACACTAGACACCGGTGCGGAGACAAACATGATCAGAGAGGCAGTCGCTAAAAGCATCGGAGCTAAAATCGGCAAAAGCTCACAGCTAGCGAGGCAGGCTGATGGTGTTACTCCGCTGAACGTTATCGGAGAAACACACCTGACCTTGTCGCGCGACGGAACTGACCTCCAACTCGATGCGCTAGTTGTTGCAGATCTCGACGTGGACGTACTCGCGGGCACGCCGTTCATGTCTACCAATGACGTATCCGTTCGTCCTGCCAGACACGAGATCACAATCGGTGAAACCACTGTCATACAGTACGGTTTCCAAACGTCAGGTAACGAGCAATATCACACCGTACGCAGGGCTCACGCATACGTGCTGCACGCACCATCGCCATCTACCACGGTTTGGCCGGGTGAGTTCGTAGAGCTCCAGTTGCCCACACCCTAGACGACCAGACTCTGGCAGTCGAGCCACGCAGCTCTCCACACAACGAAGGTTGGCCAAAGCCTGGAATCATTGAGGCCGTCGGCAACAAAATACGACTCGTCAACACGTTGCCCAGACCACTAAAGCTGTTTCGCCACGAACACTTTTGTCAGGTGCGTCACACTGTCGCGTCACCGACCTGTGACACCGAATCTGAACCCGCTGTGAAGACTCGTAACATTGCCCACACCACTGACCTCTTCTCCGAAGCTATAGAGTTGGACTGCGACAAACAACTACCCGAGAGCATGCGAGGACAGTTCCGCAGTCTACATCAACAACACGACTCCGTTTTCAACCCGAGCATCGTGGGCTATAATGGACATGCGGGGCCTTTCACGGCAGTCGTCAACATGGGTCCGGTCCTGCCTCCTCAGCGCAAAGGAAGATGTCCTCAATACGCGCGCGAAAAACTGACCGAACTGCAGGAGAAGTTCGACGAGCTGGAGGCGGTTGGCGTGTTCCAACGACCGGAAGATGCCGGAATATCCGTCGAGTACCTGAACCCATCGTTCCTCGTTCGCAAGCCGAATGGAGGATCGAGGCTAGTTACTGCCTTCTCAGACGTTGGGAGGTACAGTAAACCACAACCGTCACTCATGCCAGATGTTGACTCTACCCTCCGCCAGATCGCGTGCTGGAAATACATAGTGGTGTCTGATCTAACCAGTGCTTTCTATCAGATCCCCCTAGCGAAGGAGTCAATGAAATTCTGTGGAGTGGCAACACCATTCCGTGGAGTACGTGTCTACACCAGATGCGCTATGGGGATGCCCGGTTCTGAGACCGCACTTGAAGAACTGATGTGCAGAGTACTAGGCGACCTTCTGCAAGACGGAGTTGTGGCCAAACTGGCCGATGACTTGTACTGCGGAGGAAACTCACCCGAAGAACTACTAGACAACTGGGGTCGCGTTCTCGATGCCCTTGATCTATGCGATCTACGTCTGTCGGCGAAGAAGACACGCGTTTGCCCCACATCTACTACCATTCTGGGTTGGGTTTGGTCTCAAGGCACAATACGCGCCAGCCCCCATCGTATCACAACACTGTCGTCATGTGTACCACCACAGACCGTTCTCGGGCTGCGTTCCTTCGTTGGCGCTTTCAAAGTACTGGGACGTGTCATCCCGCAGAGTTCCAAGGTGCTCGCTCCTCTCGAATCACACATCGCGGGGAAGAAGTCTATCGCTGACCGCATTCTCATCACGGAACAACAACAGTCGCGGGAACGGAACCACCCTCAGAGTGAACTCGCGAAAGCCCCCCGTGGTAGAGAAGCTTCTACACACACAATCCACGTTGGTGACTTGGTATACATAACATCCGATCGCAACAAGTCATCAGCGAGGGACAGATATTTAGTCACCTCCGTCGAAGACCGCTGGTGTTTCATTCGAAAATTCAGCGGCCACCAGCTTCGTGCATCATCATACAAGGTGAAACTCTCGGAGTGCTACTTAGTCCCCAATTCCAGACCAACTACCGTAGCCCCACCGCCCCATCACGACACTGGCAGTGATATCGAGTCCGATGAAGACGCCCCGGTGGTCTCGTTCGACGAGGCCCCTCAGACTCCGCTGACGATCGCTACTCCGCTGGAGGTACCCGTCCTACCAACTCCAACTGACGAAGTCGTAGCTGAAATCGACACACCGGCCGACACTCCACGACCTGTCCGCAGACGTGTCAAGCCCAAGTACTTACAAGACTATGTCACTTCATAAGCAGTTTGTGTGTTAATTGTTGCATCTTTACATTGTGTTTAATTGTTTATCACAAAATTAATAGTCAGTTGACTTACTATAATTTGCTTAGAATAGAAGAGGACTTAAAGGAAAGTGGTCGCGCCAGTCTATCGTCATATCCATATATGTAGATCTGTGGAATTGCGGCTCACCGAGTCACGTTACTGGTCTCGCTCTCCGGCATGTTTACGCGCACTGTTTTGATGCGTTAATAAATGTTCTTTGCTGTTCGTTGATATACTAGTTGTCTATACTGGCGCTGAGAGTATTTGTTCATATTAAAATAACTTTTCTGTATGACACGCAATAGTTGAATGGTTTTATATATATGTATATAAGTGCGCGCGCGCGCGCGCGCGCATGTGTGTGTGTGTGTTTGTGTGTGTGTGTGTTTGTTTGTGTGTGTGTGTGTATGTGTGTTTGTGTGTGTGTGTGTGTGTGCGTGTGCGTGTGCGCGTGTGTGTGTGTGTGTGTACCAGACCCCAGGATCCCCACTCCCGGACTAATTTCGCAGAACTAACGGAGATATATCGTTTTTATTTGTTACATAACCCTTATCTACATACCTTCCCATTCCATGTAAGCTTCGTAGGGCTTGCCCGGATACCCCGTCCTTCCCCAAACCGAGACGTACTTTATGGATGGCCCCTAACATAGAGAAAGTGAACATTTGAATAAAAAACGTCAGGGGTTGTATTTTAGCATAACCATAGTGTTTTGAGGGTACCCTCAGAACACTACGGTAGTGTTTTAAATGATATCGATGATTTCACTGTAAATAAAATATAACAACACTGCATTAGGTTGGCTAACTCTCACTTTCCATTTTCCCCGATGCAGATGCATACATAAAACAGTGTATTACAATTGCAATTGTTCTGACGTGAACAACACAAACTTGGGTGATGTCAATTAATGTAGCACCAGCAACGATGTTTCACCCTTCTCTCAGCTACCAGCTGGCCTTTATACATTTAGGAAGTGCAATACGCATCAAAAATCCTAGTTTGTTTGTAATGTACAAGACTACCTGATCTCTCGACTGACTGCATTGTCCCAAGTCTTGCACATCGTTTCACGTGTAGTTGATGTTTTAATCCGCAGTATATTTAGTAGGAATTCGAAGAATAACACAGGGTCTGAATTTAGCGGGGGTCAGGGGAACCGGTGGCCCCTAGATTCACTGATCGGCCCTTGATTACTCCATATCTACGAGTCCGACTGGCTCGTTAAAATTGGCCAAGGCTACAGCTGTACTGTTATAATTATAGCTGGAAAGATCATCTCCTACTACCCTGAAATAACTGTTGGCACTTTCCACACCAAGGGAACAGGGACATATACGAGGTAACCATGGTGAAGTTACAAAGCCAGGTTAACACCAGGGTATTACAACAGGGACTACATGACGTCAGAATTCGTTCGTGTCCCTAAGTATTGGGACAGTGAATCTGATAATTATTTTTGTGCACCCTATGTTTTGGGACAGCTGATAATTTAATTATTTTTAAATGTCCCAATATGTACAGTCATTACGGTAGTTAAAACCAATAATGTACAGCTGGTTTAGTTAATGATCTTATTATTGGCAAACATAAGACGTAAGGAAATGACTCAACTCTATGGAGCTCTATGGTGCTTCAGCACAAAGCATATGTATTATATGCTTTGTGCTGCATCTAGCCCTCGGTGCCGTTGAATTTGATTACTGTTGGGTGGAGGGTCATTTGCTCCATGGAGATCGAACTACGCTGATTTTGTTCCTTCTGGTTGGGATGTTGACCAGTTCTCAATGAAATCCACCAAAAAGATCAGGTATTTTGGCACACGGTGTTTGTCCTCAAGCTGGTGCATCAAAAGTTAGGAAGTTACCTTGAATAGAGAATAACTGGTCCACAGTCAGGCTTGGTAGGTTTCGTATTGCCCTGGAACACTATTGGGCAGTGTCACAGAAACACCTTTAAGCTTCTTAATAGTCTGCTCACTGATTGTCACCGAACATGATCTATGACAAAACAGTCGCGCTAAATACCATTACAATCGGCGATCAACACGTTTAGTAATATGAATTAGTTCAGCAGAGATTCAATGATGCATCGACTAGACGCATTACGGAGAGGACAAACAACACGCCCTGTGTTTCCATATAGATATTTGTTGATTGTTAATGATTATAGTTTTAAATTATGTTTATTTGAATAGTAGGCCTATGTGAAAAAGTAATATATGTAAACCCATTTTTAACTATTATACACGGGGGTAACACCGTTTTGTAGGGAAGAACCTTACTGACATAATGTATTGTAAAATCATTAATACTTTTGAGAGATCAAAAATATGAAAAATATACTCCTGCAAATGCACTTATTGGTCAAACTGATGACAATAGTGATTTTTCCACACTGAAACGGTCGGTGACTGTACTGGTCTTCTGATTACCCAGTTTACAAGAGCGACGCGTTACGGAGGTGATGCTTTACTGAGATGACAAACAATACACTATCCACAATTGCTTATTATTGCGTAGAAGCAGGAAATCGATTAATATGCCAAATGATCGAGTTTCCTAAGATGAATAACGTATCCAAAAGCCAAATAAAACAGATAGATTGTTCCTGTGGAAAAAATGAATGAAAAAAGCCTGAAAGGAAAGTGTCATCTCCGTAACGGATTTTTGCCACAATTTTCAAAGTCAACTTTGACGAAGTCTACAGAAGTAACGGTTGTACTTATGGTAATAGTTTTTGTTTTAATTAAAGCGTCAATACATTTCAATTGCTATGGTAAAATATTCTGTTTATTGATGTAAATGTTTCCCCTGTCATATGCCGTTCAAATCCACCACCAACTGCAGGGTTGATGATTTGACCAACGGGGGTGGGAATGCAGCCCCCATTTAAAGATCCATCTGCACCCTTTTGAAGTTCACAAAAACCTCCAACTGTACCCTTAAGGCTCACAAAACTCCCCAACTGCACTACATTGAAAGCAAAACTGGGTACGAGCACCATCACGCACACCCCCGTAATGGCAAAAATGCCGCAAAATACCTCCAAGTCAACACTTATTTGAGGCTTGTTCATGCAAAACGGTGGGTTTTCGAGAAAACTAAATCTACGAACCACCTGAAAGTGCCCGCTAGCACACAGGTCAACAGCATTTCAGCCTTCTATGAAATGTCGATATATTAGTTGGCAAAAACTCTTTAAGGGTCATTACTCCAATATGGGGAGAGGTTTGTGCAATTATAGCACTGCAGGAACTTTAAATGTATCTGCCCAGTCTAGTTTTAAAAGTGGGCACTTTGGCTGCATACACAATTGTTTCGGATATACCTTTCAGATTGTTATAGTTCTGTTGAAAAAGCTGTTGGCGTAAACCTGTGTCCTGGCCAGCAGTTGAATAAATCGCTCACTATTGTCCCGCGAATTGGGGCGAGACCACACTAGATTTCCCTATTGACGGCCATTATAACGTGTCCTTCAGTTACAGGAAAACACCGACTGACAGCTGTCATAATTTGACAGCTCTGATACTATGTTGCAGAAAAACATCATTTCTACTCACTCAACACTACACAACAATGCCGATTATAATGGAGACTATTTAACTTTAAGTTGTTGAGAGAACAATGTGGTGTAACAAAGGAAGAGCTGTCTCTGCCTATAAGGATTTATAAAAATGATACTAGGCGGCTACTCTTTCTGCTGCGCTAAGGGATTTCCACTTAAATTCTTTCATCATTAATGTTACGCTGCTCTCCCGACTGGTGTTACTCACTACAAATCTCGCCGCTTGACGCTGTACTTGTGTTGTTGTTGTGTGTGTAATGATATAGCCTACATGCAAAATTGACGGAGATATGCTGGATGTACAGACAGACAAACATAGACCCACACTCTGTTTTATAATATAGATGGCTTTGGGATTTAAGAATAATTTCGTACATAACCGTTTGCTCCTCTGCATGGTAACGTATTTCAATACAAATTGCCAATTAATATATGCACTATGAAAAACGAAATAATTGTCGCTGCATTTTGTGCTGTGACCTTATTCAGGCAGTGGCGTTTTATGGAGCATTGGGCCACCACTTTGCAATTTTTATGCCAATGTATCCTTCCTTGGGTTTGCTTATCCATTTCCGGGCGTTGCAGCCTTGATGGATTGTCTGTAGACAGCTCTTTCGTTTGCCAGTCTCCATACTCGCCAGACGTCTGCTCCCATCCATTCCTCTACGTCCTTCTCCCATTGTCTCCTAGGTCTTCCTCTGCTTCTGCTGCCTTCTAATTTTCCTTCCATTATTAGTCTCTCTAGGGATTGATGCCGTTTCACATGCATGGCCGAAATAACTTAGTTTCTGTTTCTTTACAAAGTTTAGTAAATACCCGGGTATAACACCAAGCTCATATACGATAGATTCTACGTTTAGTCCACGAAACTCGTAATATCTTTCTATATATAACACTTGTTTTCAAATGCATTTATACGATTAGTAATGTTCTTATTAAGAGTCCAGGTTTCGCATCCATACGTAGCATTTTGAAATATGCAGACTCGGATAATTCGTACTTACATGTCTTTGTTCGTTGCTTTCTATAGCTTTTTCATCTCCGTCAACTTTTTACTTGCCATTGCCAACCTCCGCTTGATCTCTTTCGTCCCATCTCCATCCGCTTCTATCAGTGACACATATATTCAACACTTTCCACTCGTTCTATTTCCTCGCCATCTACTGTGACTTCTGATTGTTCTCGAAATCCCTTCACATCCATAATCTTAGTCTTCTTTACGTTTAGTTTCAATCCTTTCATCTCACTGTGCTCTTTAACAGTACTTATCAGTTTATCAAATCCTTCTTTTGTATCGGACATTAACGCTGTGTCATCGGCATATATCCTGTCCATTCACTTTCAGTCCATTAAAAAACTTGCTCTCGTGTCAGTCTCGACCTTTCTCATGATATTCTCTGTGTATAGACTGAATAGATGGGGGGGGGACAAAATGCACCACTGTCACACTCCCTTGCCGACTGGGAACCAACCTATGGTACCACACTCTAATCTCAATGCAGACTACTGTCCAACATATCAATTTGGGATAAGTAATGTAATTTTCTGGTCAAATCCCATGTGTATCAAGGTTTTCCAGAGTTGTTGATGACTAACATTATTAAAAGCTTTTGAATAATCTATGAAACAGATCCTAAGGTCATGGTTGAATTCTATGCATTTTTTAATTAACATCTTCAGGTTGAAAATGTGATCTCTTGTTCCTCTTCCAGTCCGGAAACCAGCTTGTGTTCTGTTGACTTCACATTCTAATATTGTTGTGATTCTCTTCATTACGATTTTTAGCATAATTTTGCTCGCATGGCTGATGAGGGATATAGTCCTGTGGTTTGAGCATTCTTGTATGCCACCTTTTTCGGTATTGGTATAAGGATGGCTCGTTTTCAGTCCATGGGCCATGTTCCACTTTTCAATATTTTCTTGCATAATGTATGATAGATATCCAAGCCTGCTTCGCCACTTGCTCTTATTAGCTCTGCAGTGATGTCATCAGTGCTAGGTGATGTTCCGTCTTTTATACTTTTTATTGCCCACTCCACCTCTGAACGCAAAGGCTCAAGTTCATCTTCTGGTTCTGTTCTCTCTCTGCCTTCATCCATGTCTACCTCTTCTATTTCTTCTTTCTTAAACATGCTTTCACAATATTGCTTCCATCTTTCAAGTATGTCATCGCTCTCTGTCAGAGTCATTCCCGTTTCATCTTTGATAACGCCAAGTCTATGTTTGAATGATTGTGTCATAGACTTGATTTCCTCGAACATACTGCAACTATCGTTCCTTCTCATACATAGTTCTTTCTTTTCACATTTCTTCTCTAGATATTTCTTCTTGTCTCCCTTACACATTCGTTTAATCATCTTGCAAAATGTATCCAGATAGGTTTATTTACTGTCCAACATATTTTGTAGTGGAAGTATCACCGTGCCTTTGTCCTTGTCTTTTTCCATAGTCTTCTTCATGATGATGTCTTCCTTCAGTTGTTTTGTCTTTCTCTGTACCATACATACGGTCCATTATGGATACCCGTATTCATCTCGTTAGAATATTTCCTTGGTGTGTTCTTTTTTTTTCCGTTTACCTACCACTTCTGTCACAACACAAATACGACGCTGAGAAAACATCGGCAAGCAGTCTCTACATCCGTAGCAGAAGATAAACATCGGGAAACGTTATGCACCGATCAGCTATCACAGATCACATGTCTCAATACAATCACATAACAGAATGGGAGGGGACCACATTTGTAGACGTGGAATCGGACTGGAGAACAAGAAGCATCAACGAAGCGATGTGAATAAGTAAAACAAAAGACAGCATGGATTGGGATTAAGGTCGCCTATGTATGTGGGACCATTAGTTGTACGTCATTGCCTTTATTTGGTTTGCGGTCGTCAAGGTGATCCGCCATCTTGGCTATACGCACCCGAATATTGTGCAGTATTTTAATGGATAATGGAACCTCTAAAAGCTGACAGTAACATAAAAGTTCTTCAGGTGAAACAATAGAGGACTGTTTCCCTCGTTTGAATGCAATAGACGCTGACGCACCTTGACCCGGCTCACACCAGAATGACTACGTCTGCGCAGAAGGACTACCGTATCTCCATCTAGATGTAGTCGTCTTATGAGGATTGCATCCCAATGTGGCGGCGGAGTAACACAAATAGTCGAACGGCCTCGTCCGGGTATTTGTTTTACTCCAGTAGCCGACGAGTATGATTATAGGAGAGACATATTGCAAATGTACAATTTTATATATTTAACTCACACTCTTACTAAGTTTAGCAAATCTAAAAAAGGGAATTATGTTCTGTATCGTTATAGTCGGTTGTTAGCCTATTCAGTTTAAAATGCAAAAATTCGGCTGCCGTTTTGTATGCATTCATATAAAACAATATTGACGGCGTCATCGCACATTGTACCCGATGACCGACCATGTGATGACGTAAGCAAAATAGTTCCATCATAATAGGACACGCCCAACCACAACTGTACCGCTGTATTGCATTGAGCATATTGAATGTTTATTATCAATACATATATTCATTTCTCCTCTCAAACCCCAGGGTATAATAGTGATTATAGGGCCTAATGACCATTAACCAAAGTGTCGTAATTACCAATTGTTACAGTTTCGGGTTCACGACGGCGAAAGTGTAATGGTGGTCTAACACGCGAGGTACCATTACGTACGTTATCAGGGCACTGAGATCTGCGATAAATGCGAGTGTGACATTATATATTTATGGGCCGCCGGGCGGTCGGGTTACGCGCTAGCAGTCCGATTCGACGCAGTGATTTAGGCGCTTGTTTTTCGACGTATAGTTTCCGATTTCTTAGTATTAATGTGTGGATAAACGAACTAAAGATGGGTTTTTGCATTAGGTGGATTAACATGCGCTACTTGACGTAGATTTGCAGAGAGAGAAATAGAGAGAGAGAAAGAGAGTGTGTGTGTGTGTGTGTGTGTGTGTGTGTGTGTGCGTGCGTGTGTGCGTGCGTGCGTGCGTGCGTGTTATATAATATAATACAATTGTTCTACTGCTTGTTGTTGGCATTTCTGTTTCATGTACGGCTGTACAACCAAAACACAACAGGAGGATACCACCTAAAAGCATGTGCATTTTTTATATCGTTTCGCTGCAAAACTATTCTTAATAAAAGGAGATAATTGTTAGCTCATCTATCCGAGAATCTCACAAAGACATGTAAACAGACAGTTCCACGCGATGAAAGCTCACTAGAATTCCTGAATTAGAACTATAATTTCACTAGAATGCCCGAAACGCGAAGATGTACGTATCCAAATGGACCAGTCGTACGATAGGGGTAGCAGAATATACTATGTGTTATGGCTTCGCCAGATAACCTATACCGTTGTGGTAATTGTGATGCTATATTAAGACTGGGTTAGTTCGTCACTGTTCTATGTTAAGACGGTGATAGTTAACTATCGTTCGGCTGACAACAGCTATATAACGACGATAGGTCAAAGGGATCATTACACATAATGTATGGTGGACTAAAGCAATTTTTGTTTAATGATGAATAACAGCTACTTTCGTTTAATCATCCGAATGTAGTCATCGGTTCGTCATACCTATGGTGCATCGTGGATTACGACTGATACGATAAGCCCGTTCGTATAAATAATATTTGGATACAGATGTCTAGCAAACTCGCTAACTGGTGCATTACAGATTACGACACCTTTGCATGTAGCATGACGTCGAACGGACGAACGAACGAACAAAATTGAATAAAAACACAATATTATTAGTAAATTAAACCAATATTAAGTTAAATCGTCAAGTGTCCTATCTGTGTAAGTGTAAGCTTGTAAAAGGCACATGTTTGATTCTGCTTGACTGATATTCAAGCAGATTAGTAATACATATGCTATTGACCTCAACACCCCAAGTCGCGATGGAGGCAATGCGTCTTCAAAAATCAAAGCCCATTGTTGGGGTAACGCTGGGACTTGGAGCACGTGCACTAGGGTAACTTCCTAAGCGCCGACGAGTGAAGCGAGCGTGGTGAAGTTGAACATTATGTAACGTCTGTTGGTCCGGCTATGGTCAATGTTTGGTGCGCGAACACCTCCTAAATTGTTGGACCAATCAGCAGTTAGGTAATATTAGAGTCGACATATAAGTTCCGGGAGATAGGGAGAGTGATCATCTATTTAACGATGACGACGACGACGCACGCACGCACGCACGCACGCACGCACGCACACACACACACACACACACACACACACACATGTACACGTGTGAGCATGTTACAAAGTATACATCTTGAGTGGACAGGACAAGTGGCAGGCAGGAGCGGACAGAGCTCCCAGCTCCCAACTTTGCCCCGTGAACCGTCGGACAGTTCGAGTAAGTAACATCTAAGCCATGCTGTCAACAACGGCGGCATCTAAAGTTGCAACGAGGAGATGGGTTAATTTTAAGGAACGTAGGACATTTCCCCACCCATATGTTTCTCCCCTGGTCATTCCCCCCGGACCTCTCCCAGTGCATGTTTTCCCCACAAAATTGAAAAAGCGGGCGTTTCCCCTTTGTAGTTTAAGTAATAATGGCGCAGTGGCTAGAGCATCGGACTCTCAATCGAGAGAACCAGGGCCGTGACGAACTTTGGGCCAGTTCGTTCACTCAAGTTGCTTTAGCTCACTCAGCTGTATGAATGAGTACCTGACTGTAGACAGTGGTGGCTATTTGTGTGCAAAAAGTATTCGCGCATTAATTGCAGCGTGGCTGAATGCTTCCCAGGGAAATTGAGATGGTGTTCGATTGAGCAGGTCTACCAAAAAGTAATGTGAAAAGCACTTCGAGCAGTCTTATGGACAGCATGGATACTGCGCTATACAGGAATCTTTATTTACTTTTTAATAATTAATAAGTTTATTATTTTTAAAACTGTTAATTGCAATTATATTATATTTACTAATATTTATTTATTTATTAGCATTAGCTAAAAAGTAGTATATTAATTACGTTATAATGGTGTAGTGTTTGTTGATTTTGAGTCACAATAAAGATGATGATATATCTCCTAATAGGGGGAAATTCATTTATTTTTCTCCTAATACAGGAAGGAACGTCCCCCTTGTCATCTCAGTGGGGAATGTCCGGAGGATGACCGGGGATGGGTAAAAAGTCCTGGGGGAATGCCCGTGGGAAATGTCCGAATCCTACTTCCGTATTCAGAATTATGCCAACAATAATTTGTTTTATAAAATGGAGGTCAGATTTCGGGGCACGTGACTGGAAAATGGGTCATATTCGTTATCTGGAAAATATGTTTTGCTGCTTTTCCTCATGCAACGCCGGGTAACTCTTATTGATGATAATGACTTGATTAACACCAGTACAAGTCACTGTTTGTATGTTATACCCTATGGTAATTATTATTCCATTTTGTTTGATTGATTACCTGATTTTGTAATTTTTACAGATATTCGAACGTCACAAAGCTTTCTTGCGTAATAAACTGTATGACCTACAATTATGATATTTGGAATGCTTACTCTGCATCATATGTAGATGGCAATATAAATATTATTATTATTATTATGTTGAAATGTGCGAAACTTAAAAAACATAACTTCGTAAATACTCGACCAACAATAAATATTGCAACTGATGGAACTGAATTGTTCCCAGGTCTGCTTGTCAGTGCATTGCCTACAGATCGTGTAGCCACTGCCACATCTTAGGTGCATGTGCATTAGTAACTTTATGCACATCGGGGACATTCGGTTTCAATTTACACATAGTAATACACAATATACAATCTACCAATCTTACTTTAATCAGACAACTAGCGTATTATAAGTAAAATTGGTCAAGGTTTTGGTATTTACCAAATATATACTACTTAAAAAATTGGATTGCCCAAATATTTCTATATAATGCATTTCGCTGGTTTTCCTTCTCTGACGGAATCCAAAAAGAAACCGCACAGGATGTGCCCTTTCTGCAAAGTTCCACAAAACAGACTCGGCAGACACATCAAAACAAAACATAAAGACATGTCTCCTGTTAAAGATTCGACTATAAAACCCAAAGTGAAAAGGCGGCCGTCTCAAGATCAACCTCAAGTTCAACTTGACCAAATGAAACGACAAGTACCCACCTACCAGATGGAACGTCGCAACAATTGGTCAGAGGGTACCCCAAAATGTGCAGTACTGCAATGGTTTTTACCATAGGCACCACAAAAACAGTGTCTGCGTGAAACCGCTGCCATCGCAAAGGGAGTGCCATTCCCGCAGATCTGCACACACACGAACCCACTCCAGACTATTTCACCCGTCACAGCGGCTGATATGCTCGTTCGCTTGTCTCGAGCAAGCCATTTTGAATGGTACAAGGAAAGGGGATGATGAAGGCAGGGTTCAAAAGCGCTTTGTTTTATTTGCTCAAAAGAGCTGCGAAAATAGTCAAAGTATCATATCATGTCGCTGAGGCAGGCAAATTCGCAGCGGAAGTATCCCGATTCATTGAAGTGCTAGAACTGAATGACGATGTCATATTTGGTGACGCAACGTACGCGTTGAATCATAACCGACAGAAGATACTTCGCAGGCCCGAAGAACTACCATACGAAGAGGATGTACAGCGAGTCCGGTATTATGCAGTCCGGAAAATAAAAAAAATCGTCCAACAAATATGTCATGCGGGATACTCATGAATTTGTCGAGCTCAGAGACGCTGTGGCTAGCCGCATTACACTGTTTAACGCACGGAATGAGGAGAACCTGCATGCCTCCTGCAGGCGGAGTGGCACGATGCGCTGACCGGATCCTGGATTGATCATGCCCACGTCACAGACCTAGACGAAGCCGACAAGCGACTTTTCAATGGAAATGTTCCAAACCGGGAAAAGGAACAATCGCCTTGTGCCAGTTCTGATCCCGAGGAATACCATAGCAGCAATGGAATTGTTTAACGATTCACATGTGCGTAAAAGAAACGAATGCTTGCGTCTTCGCTTGTACATAAGAGTCGGATGGTCATGTTAGTGGATGGCAGACGGTGCACCAGGTTTCAGTTGCCGCAATAGTACAAAATCCAGAGCGACTCACTGCAACTAAAAATGAGGCATAGAGCGAACACGTTGTTTGCTGGAATGAATATGCCGGAAAGAGACAAAAGTTCTTCTATAAGCACATGGGGCATTTGACGGAGATGAACGCATCCCGATACCGGCCACCACTGGGAGCTGCGAAGGTGACGTGGGTGTTCCCATACTTGAAACAAATGGACGAAGGTAAGGCGGAACAGAAGGGGTGATTATTGGGGAAGTTTTATTCACGTTACGATAGTATTACAACATATTTATTAACTATTGTACGCATACCTACTGCTAATAACTAGTTTCATACTTAGTAATATCATTTCAATAGTATAATCACGGAGAGCAGTCCAAAGTGATTTGATGTGTCGTGCCACGGAGGCAGCTGGTTAAACATAGTCATGGAGCATCTGTGAATGACGCTGCTGTAATCAGCAATTTTTGATGATAGGTCTGTTTACAAATACAATTATGGTCACACAGTCCTACTGACTTATTTGCCAATATTTGGAATTCCTTTGCAATTATTCAAAATGTAACTTTTATAAGTTACTAACTTCATCTCTTTTTATAACAGATGACAATCTTGTTCTTTTTGTTACAAGAAGCTTCGGAAGAAGAAGACAAGCTTCTGGAACATGTCAATCAGCTTTTGTCAATGGAAGCCATGGTGAGTATCTTTAATATATATTATTTTGAGAACATGTCACAATTATTGTTATGAATCAAATATTACATTAAATTGCATATGCTATAGCTTCCTTGCCACATAGGAATTGTAAAAGAATTGCCATTTTCTCACCAATATAGACACTATACGGGTATTTAAAATTTAATTAACCTACCGGCAAATGCCAATTTGTACATGAATGTATTTGTGTCGGTGTGTAAAAAAAAGTGGTTTTGCTATTACTAAGGCGATTATTTTGTATAACCTAGTTGACAAGATCGTTAAATCTTTTTAACCAGGAAGGCTCGTGAACGAGGCACCAAAAAGAATATATCCACCAGCTGCTGCCTGTGGAAGCCGTGGTGAGTAGCTTTAAAGGAATTTGTTCCGTTCGTTGTTGTAGTAAAAGGTATTATCTATGATCTTAAGCACCGTAAGCGGGAGGCTTGGGAGTTGGTCCCCTAATATTTTTGGTAGGGGGGTGGGAATAGGGTCACTCCCAATACTTAAGGAAGAGGTTGCATGTTTGGTGCAAATCGAGCAAATTTGGAGAGCGTGATGGTGGAGTTTTTCGGCGAGCCTCGGGGGGGGGGGCAAATCGAGGATTTCGGTGAGCCTGCAGGTTGGGCGTTTGGTGAGCCTCACGAGGGGAGTGCTTGTGCTGTTGTGTTTCAAAAATTGTAAACATCACTGCGAAAAATATTCAGCAGCACCCCTCCCCCCGTCTTCCGATGTCATGATCCGACAGCGGAGTGGTGCTGAAGCTACTGCTCAGCCAACCCAATTTTTTATTTCGTTCCGGCGCCTATTATTATAACAGTGAACCCCGAAATATGTTTTAATGAACTCTTTGTTGTTGTTGAAATCGTTGTCTATTTGGCAGCGCTTTTGAAGACGTGGCCTGAGGTCCGAAGTGAATCGTAACTCAGAACGAAAGGATTAAAATGAAATGATGGCATGTTTCCCATTAATAAAGGAATTTTACAAGTATTTTAAACTACCACTCGGATCGGTTTCGAAAACAGTGTAAAACTAGATATGGGCGATGCATACGAGGACATTTCATTGGCGAGTAAATGCATCCGGAACTGCAGGACCATCCCATCAGGGTGTGATGAAATATGGCGCCGTTTTTGGCTGGTGGCCAACTCTATAGGTATTGAGATTCGTAAACCCAGAACGGCACAGCTTCAGCACCATCGCGCCAATGCTGGAGACACGGATCAATAAACAGCTGACTACTATCGCATCAATATATTTTACCACCCATTTATTGATCACGTCCTTGACGAGTTGGCTGAACGATTGTCGAGTGACCACTATTGTTTCACTGCATCTGAAGATCTCCTGCCGTCCAAGCTACAGAAACTAGATGACACCGGACTAAATGACTATTACAGTAGGTATCTCAGCTTGACTGAACAAAACGAGCTTCCTGACATCGCAAAATGTCGAAAGCGGTACGGTGACCCTCAAGTTCCACGTGAACTGATTTCGGAGTGTGGTGAAACATTTGCCATCGTCGACAAGATCGTAAACATCTTCCTCACAGCACCAGTTGGAAGCGTTGCTTGCGAACGGTTCTTTTCTGCCCTGCGACGCCTCAAGTGGTGGAGTCGGTCAACATTAACGAAACGACGGCTCAGTGGACTCGGAATGTTATATGTCCATAGAAAATTAAACTCTCTTCCCACCTCCGAAGAGGTTTATCTGTGTAAAGCCAATTAGCGAATCACTGCACTCGACGGCGAGAGGAAGAGATCTTGCAAACCAATTTCAGACGAGTGTAACTGTTGGACCATATGATGCATAGCTGTCGATTGTGATAACTGTATTGTCAGTTGATATTAATTATTTATTTTCATGTATTGTTTTCATTCCCATGCAGCATGCGACCGACACAGAAACAACACTTGAGCCGTGTGCGAAATTCTCCAAGAGGGGGTATAATTTAACCATTTTCTGGGAGAGAACCCCCGCGAGAATGTCTATGCTTTACTGTAGTTTTACTGCACTCCCGGTTGTCTTAAGCTAGCTACGGGCCTAGAATGACAGCACATACTGGGTCTTCAAGGGAGACACCCTAACTACTTCAATAAATAATTCAACATTAAATTGCTAGTGTATCAGCAACTGCGGCCAATTTATTTGTTAATAGTTGGCTAGGTTTAAAGTGTTTAATGTATATTGTACTCTATTTAGTGGTCTGCTAATGAAACATAGTTAATGAAGATATGACATTTTATATGGAAGTTTCAATTTTTACATCATGTTAAGGTAAAACATGAGTAAGCAGCAATACATCCTGACCGTTTGGCTCCATAGACGTGCCGGCCAGTAGTAAAGACAATACATCCTGACCGTTTGGCTCCCTAGACGTGCCGGCCAGTAGTAAAGACAATACATCCTGACCGTTTGGCTCCATAGACGTGCCGGCCAGTAGTAAAGACAATACATCCTGACCGTTTGGCTCCCTAGACGTGCCGGCCAGTAGTAAAGACAATACATCCTGATCGTTTGGCTCCATAGACGTGCCGGCCAGTAGTAAAGACAATACATCCTGACCGTTTGGCTCCCTAGACGTGCCGGCCAGTAGTAAAGACAATACATCCTGACCGTTTGGCTCCATAGACGTGCCGGCCAGTAGTAAAGACAATACATCCTGACCGTTTGGCTCCCTAGACGTGCCGGCCAGTAGTAAAGACAATACATCCTGATCGTTTGGCTCCATAGAGGTGCCGGCCAGTAGTAAAGACAATACATCCTGACCGTTTGGCTCCCTAGACGTGCCGGCCAGTAGTAACGACAATACATCCTGATCGTTTGGCTCCCTAGACGTGCCGGCCAGTAGTAAAGACAATACATCCTGATCGTTTGGCTCCCTAGACGTGCCGGCCAGTAGTAAAGACAATACATCCTGACCGTTTGGCTCCATAGAGGTGCCGGCCAGTAGTAAAGACAATACATCCTGACCGTTTGGCTCCCTAGACGTGCCGGCCAGTAGTAAAGACAATACATCCTGACCGTTTGGCTCCATAGACGTGCCGGCCAGTAGTAAAGACAATACAGGCATCATTAATTAAGTCAGCCGTATGTTCTCGCAGTCTCGTTGTGTTAATCGATAACCCCGCTGATATCAGGTTATCCTCTCGAACTATCAGGAATATAAATATGTTAATTGAATTAATTAAAAATACAGAGCAATTACGATGACAATTGCTTTTGAACGCAACGCTTTAGATCCGATTAATTTCTCGAACCATTAAGAACCCCACCGATATTATATTTCAACCAGTGTATTCAAATGATCTAACCTTATCGCGAATTTTCTGTTTGTGAAAATATAGTAAGTAAAAAACATGATCCATTTACATTCATTAACAAACGTTTGCTCGTGCTGTTTATGCAATCAAACTCTTGCGATGATAACGCACGATTGTTTGTGAACCCAGCGAAGCCATCCACATACGGTGGGCATTCAGTTATAGAACGTTCTCCGACCGGAAACTCACAACAGTCCCGCACAATACATAGTCTCAGCGCCTGTCGTCCTAATGGAATATCCATAGTAAAACATTATTAGTACAACAATAAAAGTAACAGAATTGGCATTTTCCATGGTTGCGTGATAGGATAAATCAACAACAGTTTAACGGCGCTGTGCCGAAATTATCGTTTTTCTTGTCATGCGTAGGTGTCCACGGGATGGATTTTGGTACTACTTCTTCGGTGTTGCGATAGCAATGGCCAACTGGTTGTAGGCGCCTCCTGCGAATCTTGTTTGTGAGTTTGTCTACATCTCCACAGCGTCCTTCATTTGCAAGCCTATTGTTCCAGTGGATATTTAGGCATTTTCTTAACATTCTGGTGTAACTCCCTTTTAGTTTTCTTTCTAGTTCGTTTGTAATGGTCCAGGTATCCGGTCCATAAACAATTTACTATTAACGGTGGCACTGAAGATTGACAATTTTAAGGATTCTTCTTATGTTTGCTGTCCGTGGTCTAGCTTGTTATATCTTAAGTTGTGGAAACTACACGATTTGGTTATTAGCCTACATAAAATGTGCAAGTTTTGCGACATAGGGCCTATATAACGTATTAAGTAGAGAGAGGCCGAGAACAATAAACGTTCACCTTTGAAGGTGAAGCGTAACCATTTCCATATGTCATATGCCACGGAATTAAACCGCAGGTAAATTTTTGGAAAGTTTCTCAATCTGTTTCATGTGTGCCGTGCGTCATAGTTTTCTGTTGGCGTTGATAACATGCCACATACAGTACAGTAAAAACACGTGTTTCAGGAAAATCATTGCCAAATTAAACAAATTCGAAGCTTTGATCGCTCCATTTCACTGGCAGTGGGCCGGACCTGCAGACGCGGTAACGCCGGCCCTCCAACGCGCCAATGTTCCGAGAAATAAAACCACCGAACCGCGCGAAGCTGCCATATCCGAACCCCCTCATCTGACGCAAATGGAAGGACGAGAAAGTGGGCTCACATGACGACCCCGCGAATACGGAAAGAACAGGTGGCGCCGTGGAGTGTCGTCGTATGCGACGGGCCATCACGTGCTATTTCGGGTACACGACGGATACAACATTTATCGGTGGTTTTGAAAGGGTTTTAGGAGATTTTCTTGAAAGGGTCATGATCATATCCGAGTGGTGCATTAGTACTTCACACGGACTGGCCTGGTAAGCAGTATGTGGTAGTCACAAGGACACGGTGTTGTTGTTTAGAACGTTAAATGGCGGATGACCTCGTATGATGATTTTATGGATAAAAGGGGTAGGACTTCAGGAAAGAATAAAAATTAACATAACTGAACCCATATGAAATACAAACACATATGTGCCCGCAGCATTGAAAACATTTTACATATTCACAAAAGGAAATCAATAGTTATATTTGCCAACTGTGACAATATCAAGAACAACATTTTTGTTGTTGGTATATGTCTTAGTGTGCAGCTGGAAAAAAGTAAGTCGTACAATCATAAATAAATATTACGACAACTGAGTACGAAATTAAGGACTCTGCACCAGGATGATACAATGCGGTGATACAACAGGCTGTTCTAATATGGTGATATAACGGTGTTCCAATAGGGTGATGTAAGATGGCGTTCCATTACGGTGATACAACAGGCTGTTCTAATATGGTGATATAACAGGGTGTTCCAATAGGGTGATGCAACAGGGTGTTCCAATAGGGTGATATAACAGAGTGTTCCAATGCGGTGATACAACAGGCTGTTCCAATAGGGTGATATAACAGGGTGTTCCAATAGGGTGATGCAACAGGGTGTTCCAATAGGGTGATATAACAGAGTGTTCCAATGCGGTGATACAACAGGCTGTTCCAATAGGGTAATATAACAGGGTGTTCCGATAGGGTGATACAACAGGGTGTTCAAATAGGGTGATACAACACGGTGTTCCAGTAGGGTGATACAACAGGGTTTTCCAATACAGTGATACAACAGGGTGTACAAATAGGGTGATATAACAGGGTGTTCCAATACGGTGATATAACAGGGTGTTCCAATAAGGTGCTATATCAAGGTGTTCCAATAGGGTGATACAACAGAGTGTTCCAATAGGGTAAAATAACAGCGTGCTGCAACAGGATGTCATAATAGGGTGCTACAACAAGTTACCACAATAGGGTGCACTGATTTGGTCCTGCAACATGAGTAGTATGTTAAGTACAAATCGAGGCATGGAATCCGTTATCCGTCGGTGCAAGTGCAAATGTCGTCACTTCCGGTGCGCAAAGGTCAAGGTGTAGTCCGCGCGTGTGTACTTTCTATTCTGCACTCCCTGCTTATCCCTTTTCTACTTTGAAAAGGAAATGTTCCTATGTTAAAAGACAGGCTCGTTTGAGAGCTACTTTGAGGGCCACTTTGAAAGCTACTTTGAAATCTACTTTCTACTCTGAGGTCCGTGCGTGTATTTTCTGCTCTGAGGTCCGTGCTTATTCGGCACGCCCATGTGACCTTTTGGCACGCTCACGTGACCTTTATCTCCTGTCGAACTTCTATAAAAGGCCTGCGTTTAATGTTGTGGTCATTATATCTTACATTTCGGAAGATGAACAACATGACTAGCGATAACGTCCGACTAGGCTGGACTTATGCCTACGCGGCCAGAGGGCTGCAGGCCATCACGGCAAGTGTGGCGGGCTTGATCCCTATCCCTTTTGCCGTCGCCCTCCCCCCACTACCAGCAACGGCCTCGGCGGTACCAACCCTGGCGCCAGCACCTCCGACGTCACTTGCACTAGCAGCCCCGAACGGGTGAACGACGGCGCTTCCACCATCCCAGGAGGTAAGTGTTTATTAATATTATTATTTCCATTTCACTATTTTTCGTATGAGTAATGATCTAGCATTAAGACACTTCTGAGAACACGAAGTCTAATAACAATCCTTCGTACGTTTAGAATGTCGCCGGTCGGACCCCTGAAGTCCCTGCTGCCCTTGAGTCCACGGCGCCCGCCTTGAGACCACCACCACCCTCTCTGGCGGCCTTCACGTGCCCGGAGTGTACGACGTCCTTTACACGTTGCAACTCCTGGAAACGCCACGTCGCCCGCGGTAGTTGCGGCCGCCCGAAAGTTAACTTAATTAACGTAACCCAACAAATAATTTTTACCCTCAACAAAACGACAATTATCCTATTTTATTGGACAATGAACTCCTGAAAAAAACATATGAAATCGCGAAAACGCCGCCGGTTGTCATCACCGACCAGGTCGTCATTACCGACCACATCATCATCATCATCATCATCATCACCTAAACGGCCGTCACCCCGTCATTCAACGCCTTCGGCCGTATCTCTCTCACCCCAGCCTCTCCTTCGCCACCTCCAGCCTCTCCATTGCAAGAGGACCCTGTTTTATCACCGGAGGTGGCAGATGTTGTACCATCTACACTGTTTCATTTTTATAGGAGTCAGTGGTCGGCTATTTGGACACGTTACCGTAGGGGGCCCGTCCAGAGAACCTACAACATTCGATTGTGGAACATTTTTCATGAACAAAAACTACCGCCTTAAAAATTAATTTAAGTTTCGGATTTATTTTATTTAACCAGAAAACAAACGAACACCGTTATTTTCAGTCTTCTAAAATTGTGTTTCCGGTAGGTTTCTGGACGTACCCCCTTTAATCACTAATGTAGATGCTTTCCCGTCATTTTAAGTTCCTTTGAGGAAAACACATTTTAAGTTGGGCTATTATGCAAAGGCCCGAATCTCAGTGGGTATGCCATTTGGTGATTAACGTTACTTTCTTTATAAACATCATACCACCCTATTGGTTGCCCACGTGTCAAACTTCCCGACTACGTACGAAACAACCCAGGTTTGAATTCTTTGGTCTTTGACTTGTGCCGAGACGTTAGGTCTCCCTGTAAGATAATCTTTGTTTCTTTCGTGCTATCGCACTTTGTCGGGAAAGTAACATTCGTCATCTTGAGCCCCATGTTGCGACATTATATAAAATGTATCAATGCCCCATCTATAAAACAATTCCCCGGTTTTAAGTTAAGTGATCTCTATGACATTGAAAAGAATTTTCATAGCAATATATACAGGGTATGTTTATGAATTACTAAATCACCGCGAGGACTACGACGATCGCGTGTCAATTACTGAGAAGTTCAACTTGTAAATTCCCCGATACTTTAAATTTAAATCTTTTCGAAACACATTTTTTTATATTCACGATCTTAAAACATACACATGCTCTTTCAAATGTATAAAATGTAACACACTTTGGCACAACCAACGCTCCTTAAAAAGACACCAACAATCTTGCGATGTGGAGGTCAAAAGAATGTTCCCTGGTGGTGTATTTCATGTTCAGGAAACTATTTTTCAGAAACTAGATGAATTAGGTTTACATATCAATAAAAAATACCGGTAGTATCCTTTTAGGGCCACATTTGATTTTGAAACTTATGTTGATACTTAAGACTTACTGGTAAATAGTCCAAATGTCGAATGGTTGGCTCGGCTAAGTATCAGTGTGGCATCCAATGCCTCCTGGATATAAGGAACCACGCTGTTTTGTTAGTGTGGGTGATCCGAGCCAACTAGTCGACCGTTTTCTAAATCATCTTCACTAAATTAGCGATACCATTTACGAAATTTTGAAAATGCGTTATAATATTGTTTTTGATTAATTAAACCAACAATTTAGAGATATTCAATTACCCCTGGCTAGATTGCTTGAACCATCCTTCGACGAAATTATAGATGCCGAACAAGACGGGACACCTTTACATATAATCACTGAAGAACATACGGGAAAATACGATTTGAACGTCATTAAAAATATATCACCTCACACTTCCTGACAACCGACGTAGGTGACGAGACTGACGACACGAATGAATCAGATAAAAAGTATAAAAACTCCATGTTCGTGGTAATGCGTAACACTAATTTAATGTGTCTAAAAACAGCGACTTTGAGATTTTTTGACATTATAAATTATTTGGCTCCTGGTTTTAGTTACGATACATTTCTGAAAGCATACGGGTGCACACACACACTAAAGGTTACTTTCCCTATGAGTGGGTGACTTCGTTGAGTAAACTTAACTGTGAATCCCATCCTTCAAAGGAAAATTTTCACAGCGAGTTGAAAAACGAAGATATTTCTGACGAAAATGATGCGTACTGCGAACAAATATGGCGCGATCACGATATGAAAACCTTTCGTGATTTTCTTATTTGGTACAACAATAGAGATGTCGTCCCTTTACTAGAAGCTATCAAGAAACAGTTTTCTTTTTACAAATTGCGCCACATAGACATGTTTAAAGATGGTATAACCGTTCCGGGTCTAACCATGATATTTATGTTTGATACATTACCACGTGACATTTAGTTTAATCTATTTAATCAAAAGGATTCAAATTTATATTATATATTTAACAAGGGCATCATTTGCAACTTGCACTGACGGATAACGGATTCCATGCCTTGATTTGTACCTAGCATACTACTAACATGGTACAGCAATATAGGGTGCCGCAAAAGTGTGCTGCATCAGGGTGCTTTAAAAGATGCTGCAACAGAGTAGTGCAATAAGTGTATCAAAATACACTATAATGCATTAAGGTGCATCAGAGATGTGACCTCTAACATCAACCCCGATACTACATGCATTAGTATTCGCCAGCGTAGGTGTTGTCACTATGTAATACTTGACAAACCGTAGACAAATGCAACTCTTCACTTCACTTCACTTCACTTTCCCATAACCCGTAAGGATCGTTGTGACCACCATGACGACATTTTAACCAGCTCTCTCCACGTTTTCCTGTTCTCCACAGCCCACTGGGAGTAGGCGAACCCCAGTCACGTCCACTCTTTGATGTTGTCTTCCCATCTCTTTTTCTGTCTACCTCTTCTTCTCCCCCTCTCACGGTACCTTGCAAGATGGTCTTTGCAAGGCAAGATGATCGTGAGACCTGGCCGTACCACTTCAGTTTACGCTTCTTGACTGTTGTAAGGAGGTCCTCGTATGGTTCAATGGCTTGTTTGATCTTGTTGCGAACGTCTTTGTTAGTAACATGATCTTTGTATGATAACCGCAAGATCTTCCGAAAGCACCTCATCTTCATGGCTTGTATCCTCTTCTGTAGATCTGCTGAGGGCGTTCATGTTTCACAAGCGTATATAAATATGGACATGACAAGGGAGCACATCAGCCTTATTTTTGAACTGACATTGATGTTACTGTCATTCCATATGGCTTTCAACCTTGTAAGTGCTGCTGTTGTCTGTACAGTCCTGGCAAGTATCTCAGGTTTGGAACCCTCGTCTGTGATGATTGACCCCCAAGTACTTGAAGTTTGGTACTGGTTCAAGTCTCGGTGCGTTAACTTTGACCTCTCTGTTGATGCCTTGTGAGTTGTTTGTCATCAGTTTGGTCTTTTCGGCGCTGATCTCCATGCCGTATGCTGTAGAGGTTTTGTCGAGGCACTCTGCCAAGTTGACTAGTTCTTGTTCTTCTCCAGCTAGGCCGTCGATGTCATCAGCGAAGCGCAGGTTGGCGATTGTCCTGCCCCCAATGCTGATAGTGCCTTGTTGTTTTTCCAAGGCATCATTCATGATCCTTTCCAGAAAGATGTTGAAGATGTGACAGTAGGCATCCTTGTCGAAATCCAACTGTTGTTCTACAGTAGCTTTACAGTATAAAATCCACAACTAATAATAAGAACAGCGAACATAGGAACACACAAATGTTGATAACCACAACGGACGAACCCTTGTGTGCAGACGTAGCAATAGCTCACTGAGAGAGTAAAACGAGGGAACAGTGCTGTTCCGGTCCAAATCGTAACCCCGTACAGGCACAGGACGGCCTTTGAACAGCTGCTCGAGAGACAGGCGGATCACGTCACCATAGCGATGTCTCCTGTTCACAAGAACAGATATACATTTACACATCGGTTGTCCGCTGTAGCACAGTGGAACCCTCAGCTATGTGTGGAGCTTGGGACAAAAATAGTAAATTGTCCGATTGGGGATGGAATAGTGTTACTGCCGATTGAAATATTGCATTTGCGTTCAATACACATTTCATCAGTCCATATTAACGTAAGCGCGCTTGCGAACGCGCGCGCTCGCACGCACGCACACACATGCACACACACGCATACACACGCACACACGCACACACACACGCACACACACCGCACGCATACACAATACGCACAATGCGCAATAATATACTCCACACGCTAACACGCACACACACACACACACACACACAATAACACACACACACACACATACACACACACGCACAAACACGCACACACTCACGCACGCACATACTAATAATAATACACACAATAACACGCAATAATAATAATACGACAATACACACACACACACACAATAATAATAATACACACACACACACAATACACACACACACACACGGTATACAATGACAATAATACACACACGCCAGTTCCTGCCTGAAGACTGTCGATGATTTGTGCAATCAGCTTTCGCGTATTGGTCGCAGTGTGGCTGAATTTCGTCTCATATTGGTTGAATATATGTTTAGAATGAATGAGTCTGCCAAGATGGTTCGAGTACAACGCTACATGAGCAGTACATGTACCGTTAGAAAGGCGCCAACCCGTGCACATAGTTGATTGGGTCGGTGTTGACAAGACACCGAGGAGAAGCCAAAATCAGAACGTAGAAGATTAGGGACCGCGATCAGCGTTACGACCAACATATCCGATACCATCGGTGCACCATTTATTGGTACTACTGTATGTAGTATACACCAATAACGAATTAACTACCACAGTGTTTAGGGCACAGTTTTCCATCAACTGTTCACGAGTACTGAATAACCTACGTATGTGCTATAAATGTTTGAGCGAACATGTTATGGAGTAATTTGACCGGACTCCTGAAACATATTATTGACCGTGCGCCGTCAATCGAGGAATCTAAATCATGCGCTTACACCTACGTTCACACGCACGCACGTTCGCGCACACGCTATAACAGCTGTCGGTGCTATTCCGACAGACACCGCTTCAATGTCGCACCATACGCCTCATCTGTACTCTCCGCATTATTGCCTCGCCATATTCTCCATGCGGCTTTTACGACGCCGAGAAATCGGGCCCGCCCGACGCTAGACACTTAACCCCCGAGTTCTTCGCGGATTCCAGAAACATTTAATGATGCGATGGTTTATTTCACCTTGGAGTGGCCGCGCGGGTCGCGGGAGGTGGATTCGCCTGCTTTCGATGTCAGAAGTCTTCTAAAAGAATGGTGGCAAAATCAAATAATATGTATGGGTATTAGGGGTTGTTTTAATATAAAAAATACAGTAATTACATTTTAATGTTCAGAACTGTGTTCGTTGTGGCGATGCCCAACTGTGTTCGTTGTGGCGATGCCCAATTGTGTTCGTTGTGGCGATGCCCAATTGCTGATCTTGATGCGTGATCACGGTAGAAAGTTTTGGAGGGATATCTTTAACGTACTTGATTTGAGGCTAGAACCCATATTCCAAAAGTACGCATTCAACTACAGACCTTTGGGATTATCTTTTGGCATTACGGGATTTTAGGGCAACATCTATCAAGAACGGCGACAAACCATAAATATGATATCAACGTAGCAATTACAAGACAAATCCATTCAATCAGATTCAGTGCAGTCGATTGCGGTGGTTTCAAACGGAGTTAAAATGTATCTGCTGACGCCGACATTTTACAGGAAAACAAAAGGCGATTGTTTGGGTCTATGTATCTAAATTCCAAAAATATTAATATAAACTAACCATTTGAAACTACGATTAAGAATATTATACCAGTATTTTAATATAATAATCTTGTTGAAGACACAATTCACGTAGTAGGGACAACACCGAGAAAGACTTACGTCACGAGTTTCTACTCTTCCCAGTTAGTTGGTCGCTGGGAATACTAGTCAAGTTTACGACGCCCAGTAAACCTATCTATCTCGGCCAACCGTGCGTTAGCATTTATAATGATGATGTTCTCAGCAGATAATGCCACTTTTCATTACATAAATTGTTTTATGTACATTGTGAGAAGTTTATATCTATGTTCCCACAGCCAGTTCAGCAGTTTACGACGTAACTAATCGTTTAAGTTAACTTTGTGATTGTAACTTGTAAAAATAGTACGATATTCGTATACGCATCGAGCAAAACCAGGAATATGGCGCATCATGACCGACGTCACAGGTCGGCGTTTATTGGTCAAGCCTCTCGAAGAACTAGATATCAACGTCCACGATATCGGACATTCTTTTTAAAATATTCCTCTTTTAGACCGCGTCCTGAGTTAACCACTGATGTGAAAATGTTTATTGAAATGCGAGTGGTTTGTTTACATTAACCCTTTCAGCTGCATAACATCAAACTTTAAGCATGTGTTCAAATCTCAACCAAATAAAATAATTTGTAGATATTCATTCAATACTTTCATTGATATTCATACACGATGTGAAGTATATGTGTCAAAATGATTGCATCATTCCTGATACAGTTAATGGAATTAAATTAAGTACGCTTTGTGTGGTCACTCTGCAAAAAATTGACAATGAGCCAACAAATAGCAGATTGTTGGATCAGGGACGACTACAATAATTTGTTTTGTCTTGTTGGTGACCACCACAGGATTCCTTCTGCAATAAGGTCTTCCGGACATGCCCAACTGGATGAGACGAGAAGGTTCGCCAGTGCTCTGTACTGCTCTATGTTGCAATCAGTATAAGCACATTACCCGTGTGAATGAAATAAAATCAGTTCACGGTCACACGTTGCTTAATTACATATTGTTTCTTTAAGGTTATAGGAGTAAGGTGGCACGCACGCACATACACACAAGAACCTGCACACGCACGCAGATATACACTTACCCACAAACACACATACACACGTACACACACACACACACACACACACACACACACACACACACACACACACACACACACATGCACACGCGCACAAATATATATACACACGCACACGCACACGAACACACACACACACACTCAAGTTCCACATTGTTCTCTATATGGTCATTTCTCACGAAACGTCGTCAAATAGGGTTCTGAGGGGGGGGGACAAAAATATATGGATTCTTATAACTTCATACTTCCTGTCATACGATGAGTACATAGTGGGGACGACAATAAAGAATGCGGGAACTCTTAACTCCTAAAACTCACCCGTTTAGAGCTTGGCGAAACAGTAAGTACGCATGGCCTGTAACCGTACGAATGCATATCATCTATTAATTTTACACTGCTGCTACGCGTGTGGATGATATAAATATGTGTGTTTTTGTTGATTGTCGAGATGAAACAGATTTTTGCTCGGGAACCAGTAGAAAAAAACCGTTTTCAGTTGTTTGACATTTATGGGGTCAGCACACTGATATTGGCGACCATGTTAACGTTTTGTCTGATTGTAAGAAAACGTGACTTGGAAACTGTATTAAACTTCTCACCTTGCCGTTGTCATCATCTCATTGACATGCTGGTCGAGTTTAGTCAAAATCTAATATTTCTAGCTCTTACAAATTGCCTGTATGTATGACAACCGTCAATATTTACAAATGGATGCAGGCAGTAATCCGGCTAAAGTGTCAACTAGCCAAGTTGCTGCCAAATACCCTTCCGCTTAGTAAAATCAGCTAAAAAGACACCATTTTACTGTCAACAGCTTCTACAATCACATCTAGAAATCTGAATACTCAAATGCACTTATGTCAGAGCAAGTGAATATTGTAAAGAATCATTTCTCAAAAATATACTGCACTTTTTTCGTCTGTAACCAAGCAGGAAGTCTAACAGTGTCCTAACCCCTTATATTACGGGGATTCTAGTAATCAACACACTTATGAATGTTATGTTTGATGTATTGGGCACGATGTTTCTATAATATTATTGTAATAAAAATAGTAATTTACAATTGTTTCTGCATTTACGTAACAACAAAAACATATACCGGTACTTTCCAGCAATACATATATTTTGTGCATAGCAATAATTATCAATCAATGCTAAATCAAAGTTAGTCTATACAGTGTGAACGTTCTCCGTTTCAACAGGAAACAACTCCATTAACTTCCAAATGTTCTGGGGAAGGAGAGACCTTCATCGCAGTTACTTTTAAGTCCCCTATTCAGTGATCGTCGAGGCTCCAGGTCCGTTTACCTATTCACAGCACTAAGCTGTTTTTGCTGCCATCCTTCACATCTTGGGCGAAACACACCGCCCCTCTCGTAGCAGCACGACTTGAAACATGCTCCGTGTCATCATGCTGGAGCCAACTGGAACTATAGCAAGTGCTCACATAATGCCCCTTACGGCGGGCACCCCCCGGCCTTCCACCTCATCCTTACACCTGCTGATCATTGTCTCGCTATCCTCCAGGATTATCACAGAACCGTCACCTTCTCTCACCGCTTCGCAGAAGTCTCTGCTGCATGTTATTTACCTTGCAGCTTTTTACGCGGTTTTCTGCCTTCTTTTTGATGGCTCCACCTACTCCGTCACATGACCTTTTGCCGTGACCAGACTCAAGCTATAACCATGATGCCTTGATACCATTGAATATGTGTTCGAAACGTGCAACAATTACACTGATTAAACGATTCCTGTATTGTGATCGATGACGGTGAGTCACTGACGAAGTGAATAGTCGTCAGGTGAGGATGATTTCCTTGAGATGATTCAACAAGGATTTTATGAATGCGAACGTGATTGGTACAGAGTGTGCCGTCACGCTTGATACGCCAACATAGCTTTCGGTGATCAGTTTGTCCTTGTCGTTTTTATAGTATAGCACCATCGGATGAACTGTGACCTGTTTCATGACATAGTAGACAGATGCTATTTCATATTGGTATTTAGAAGACCAGTTTTCCGCCTAGTCCAACTGCACAGTGGCTTTGGGTATCCGTTTTAAAACATATTAGTGTACATTTCAAAATTATTTGGTCACATACCAAAAGGAACAACCAACATACGTTCTTTTTTATTGTATAATATACAATAAAAATTTGTGGTGTAAATTCTAAGAAATATAAAAATATTCCTGTGTGCATATATTTCAACATAAAAACTTGTCAATATTGAAAATATGTTAAATTTGTTTCAAATGCTATGATTTGCTGATGTTCATAATACTTCACAAGTAAACTTTATTTGCATCAAAGTTTATTATTTCTTTTTTTGTAATATGAGCGTCTAGTGTACCAAGGCAACTACTTTCCAATGGTCATAATATAACTTTGAACAGTTGTCAAAACAAGAGTCGAACAACCAGCAGTGGACGATGAATATGTCTCAAGCTGCCACTGAAGCAATGAAACAATTGTCGACAGGGGGAGATGGCGACGTACCACACCCACTCTTTGTGCATGAAGTTGTTGCAGTTCATATAGTGTAATCCAAAATATCCACCATTGGTTTTAGTCTGCAAACATGCCTTGGTCTCTGGAACACCACTACATGCAACACAAAATGTAATTAGTTTACAATTTACCCATAGTTTAAACTGTGTGAGGAGTAAATATTGGCAGACGAACATTCGAGAAAGTGACATATTGTTTTCAAATGATATGCTATTGACTGGTCTAATCACCATTGTATTCACTGGGTCTTTAAATTGAAGTTTGAGAAACCGAGTTTGACTTTGCGAAGAGTCTACATAAACTTTCAGTTTATCAATAAAAGTTCTTAACAGAAGCTTCAACTTCAATCAATCTAAGCTGTCGTGATCGTTTTATCGGCGATTAAATAGTGATCATAACAGTATTGATGATCTCATTATGCACTCTTTATATTCATAAGGAACTTACAAGTTAAACAAGTTAAATTTACAACATTTCTAGGAGTAGACATAAACCAACACTTGAGCTGGACAATTCATATTAATAATTTGTCAAAACAATTACACGAAATGTAAGAATACTAAACAAATTAAAACATTTTCTCCCTGTGTACATCACGAAGACGTTATACTATGTATTAATATTATCTCATTTACAATACTGCGTTCTGTTGTGGGCGAATTCAAACACTATACATGTAAACAAATTAAAGATACTACAGAAGAAAGCTATAAGGATAATTACACAATCGCACTATATAACTCATGCAGATCCTCTATTCTCAAAACCAAAACTTTTAAAATTAGATGATCTATATAAACATCAACTAGGCATTTTTATGTATAAATCCATCAATGACCAACTCACAGATGGCATGTCATCTATGCTAATGCGAACAGAAAATGTTCATGACCACAATCTTAGAAACCATAATGGGTATTACACTCAACACATTAGAACAAACAGCAGAAAGGTTACAACAAATTATTCTGGACCAGTGTTCTGGAATGCACTACCTCAACAGTTACGAGAGCTTGTATCATTAAACCTATTTCAAAGAAACCTAAAAGAGTTATTACTGTCGATATATTAAACTTAGGTATTAGTAGTGATTATTTAGTAAGTAATATTTAATTTTGTTTGTATTAGTCTATTATTTGTGTAATTAACATCATTATGTTGTTGTTGTTGTTGTTGTTGTTGTAGTAATAGTTGTAGTAGTAGTAGTAGTTGTAGTAGTAGTACTTGTAGTAGTAGTAGTAGTAGTAGCAGTAGAAGTAGTATTTTTGTTGTAGTTAATGTTAGATAATGTTATTATTATGTTCCCGTATTATATATATTCTGGTATCATGGTATATAAACAGTAATCTAGTAATTGGTACTAAAAAATAAGAAAAATTATAAATAAAAAAAATCATTTTACACCAGTAAATATGCTGTTGCTTAAACATACACATATCAGTAATTTGTAGTGTTTTGTAGTTGTAATATGTTATTACATCTATTATGTGTCCACAGTACTTTACACTGTAGCATACTACTTTATTTGTTCATTTAATCATAACCACACTTTTATCATTTTGTTTTATTGTGTAATTATACTCTAAATGGTCCTCGACAAAAGCCCCTGGGGTGTTTCCAGAGGATCTCCTGAGTTGACGTGTTGTCTACTGGTTGTGTCACATAAGACGTAGGCACTTGTGTAGAATCCGGACCCACCTCGATTTTGCTGTTATAACTTGAGTTTTGCCTAACTTTGATACATCAGTGTGTTAGTTCCATGACTCAACTTTATTCCAGGCAAATTTGCGTTTAAGAATGTTGCATCTTAGCGCACTTTTGAGGCGTACATAGCGCCTCAGTTTGCACCAACATACGCCGCTATATCGCCCATTTTACGAGCGCGATGCGGCAAAGCACGACTAGCGCAAACCGGATCGCTATTTGGGCTTCAAAGGTGCACTAAGATACAATTATTTTCGTAATATAAATATGCCTGGGATGATGTTGACTGATTGATGGAACTAACGGTTAGGCAAAACTCAAGTTATAACGGCGAAATCGAGGTGGGTTCGGATTCTAGACAAGTGCCAAAATGCACTGGCTGTGATTGGATAAATTACAAGCAACCGAGAGATGCGGTTGCACGGAATAGAGCATTCCCTATTGCAAGAGACACGTTGCAAGCAACATGAGCCGCCGTCGCATGAGACACACTTGCATGCGATGTACTGTGTACACGAGGCGATCAGGCTGTGATCAGGTTGCAAGCGACCGTGTCTCCTGTCGCGTGCAAGCCGCCCAACCCGGAAATGATTGGTAGTGTAAGGTTGTTTTTTTGTTGAATCATGTAGGTTATGGATTCCTCAAATCAGCGGGATGGCAACGCGCCATCCTTGGGCAACTTGTGGGAGCCAGGCCAATCCAAGATGGCTGCCGTAAACCTAGGTCAAATTAGAAAATGTGTTACATCTTTGTACTGGAGAATGCTAGGAACATGATTTTGGTGTCTATAGACATGTTTTGGCATATGAGGAATTCAATGGAACCATTTCCAATGATGTCCGACTATGTTCATATGACCAGACTTCAATACTGCAGACTTCAATACGTCAAGACTTCAATTCTTCTGCTTATCTTCTGGGTGTGGAGTACGCTGCTGACAGCCCGTGTGCAGCTAGATCAATGGAGCGGGGTTATCCTCAATATCAATGAAAGTTCTTTCCTCCTTGGTCCGAAATCCCTCCAACTGCTTGGTATGCATGCACTGCCAGGCTGCGATACTGTGTCCTATCCATTTGGTCATGGCAAAGCGATGGCGCTAAAGGTATTGAAGTCTGCTGACCACTCTGGCCTCTACACTGTCTTCGGTGAAGAGGGTGCTACTCTCGAACAGTTGATGGAGACTGGACGGAAATTTATGTGCTCGCTCTATAGTGTTGCTGAATGCACAATCATGGCTTTTCTGCCAGGTATACGCTCTACTCCAAAAGGACCAGAGAGAATGCTGTTTGTATCAAGACTCTACCTCCGACAGACGCTAATCTGGCCTACCACATCCTGCGAGCTCACTACCAAGTCATGCTCTGGAAGGCAGCAGATCAGCAGACTCCGCCCGTGGTTGATACCGCTGATTACGGAAGGGAGTTTGTCACTGGTGCAGGGGGTGTGCCAAATCCATGCATCGCAAGAAGACCAGCAGTCCCCCCTGCCGTCATCAACTGTCAGTGTAAAGCTGTAGGGAAAGCTTGCAGCAGTCATGCATGTAGCTGTCTTTTTGCAGGATTGTCCTGCATACCGTATTGCTTCTGTGTTAGTGAAACCATGTGTCTCAATCCGTTCACTAAACATGATGAGCATGAGAACGACCCTAGATATGATAATGAGGAAGAAGATGACAGTACAGAGGAAATAGAAGAGGAGGATGAGAGAGAATGGCGGGACTAAACTTGTCTATGGGAATGTAATGTGAATGGCGTCCCTTTCATGTACCGTTGGTTTTGAATTTATTAATGATATACACATTGTCAATGTCCAAGTGAAACTTGTCATTCCAAGAATGCTCTCAACTTGTGTTTCATTGTGGTTCAGCAAATGTATAACTTAGAATGTTATACTTTTAAATGTTGTACATGTATGATACAGATTCATTCGTGATTACTGCATCCTATTTTGCAAATCTTTTGTATGTTTCTTGTCAGAAGTAGTCATATACATGTACATGTAAGTATGTATGTATAGCTATTAGCATACTCGTAGCTCAGTCATGATGACTGATCATTGCAAATGAAGAACTGTAAATAAATGTTATCTTACAAACGTCCCAGTTTTATCAACAGCTTCATTGCCATGTCACATCAATACGAAATTTTTGTTTCTAGCATCATCCCATTAAAACTCATGGTCGAGTGTGACTATTTTCGGTAAACATTATTACCATTATGAATTTTGATCAGGTGTTCATAGTCGGGCATCATTGGAAATGGTTCCATTGAATTCCTCATATGGCAAATATGTATATATATACACCAAAATCATGTTCCTGGCATTCTCCGATGCAAAGATGTAACACATTTTCTAATTTGACCGAGGTTCACGGTATAGCCATCTTGGGTTTGCCTGGCTCCCACAAGTTGCCCAAGGAGAGATCCACTTTTAACGGTAAATAAATACTCAAATTATTCGCTACAAGTTATCAATACAATATTATTTGTTGTGTAGATCATATTTGTTTGCAGTTAGGAACCACAATATGCCAAAATATGTTGCATACGCATCGAATAAAATATTATAAACTTAACTAACGGCACGAGTAGCGAGCGAGCTACCGAAGCCGCGCTACGCACGGGTAAAATTCGCAAATCTGTCACCTTTTAAGTGTCTGTGCGGCAACAAATTAAATGTAATTTTCACAAAACAACATTTATTTCATTCCAAATTTAATGCCGAATCGATTAGTGATAATCACTAGGCGATATGTGAAATAGTGAAGTTATTAGCAAGAGATGACAGCTATGCATAGGCTTATGTTACATTCGCATGTGGCCGGAACATTTTTCTTTATTCGGACGAGTGCTTATCACTTTTTGGTCGAACTACCATTCCTCAAACTTTATTCTGACTACATATGACTAAAATTGAGGCGGCGCGAGTGAAGAAGCATTATTTATGCTTCATTATTCGACCTGACCGGAGCGTAGTGTTAAGCGTAACGACGCGACTGAGTTTTAGTGTCTTAGACGCGTCTGCGACTCTGAGTTGTTACGTGTATGCGACGTCACTTGTCTTAAGGGTAGTCTATGTTCAGTTTTGAACGCGCCGTAGAATATCAAACATGTTTGATATTAAAAACACGTAGTTGCAAACAAACCGCCGTCGGCGAGTCGCGTCGTTACGTGTATGCCGGTACAACCGCCGTCGTTACGTGTATGCCGGTACAACCGCCGTCGTTACGTGTATGCCGGTACAACCGCGTCTGCGACGCAGTTTTTTGAGTTCCAAAAGTGCTTGAAGCACTTAGCCAATCAGGAGCTTCTTAAAAGTCATGGGACTATCCCAGAAATAGAGAAAACAACGGCAACCATTGATTGAGATGAAAAAATTTAAGAAAACATCATAGATCTCTGGCAGGAGAGGCCTCGTATGTTTGATTCCACGACAATGGAATGTTCCATGTTGTATTATTAATGACATATTTTACCAACCTTATTATTTATATTATTTATTATATTTTACCAACCTCATAGGCGGCTAGCACAAGAGGTTAATGCGGCAAATTTTAGCGTACGGCGAAATTAACAGATATCACTGCATATAAACAACTTTTGGAGCAAGGATCAATCTTTTTAATAATTCGTGAAGTCTTAATTCGTGGTGTCAGAGCTATTAAAACCACACTGTACGTCATGCATT
Organism: Paraescarpia echinospica; assembly: GCA_020002185.1. Classification (NCBI taxonomy): domain Eukaryota; kingdom Metazoa; phylum Annelida; class Polychaeta; order Sabellida; family Siboglinidae; genus Paraescarpia; species Paraescarpia echinospica. The sequence goes on along the minus strand of CM034540.1, from coordinate 31,033,392 downwards.
AATAGCCACTGTTTAGTTCATGCTGGACTAAACGTTCTCTCTCTGGATGATCAGGTAGGTCCAACTTAATGCTGTAGCTCGCCATTGATTAGCAGACAACCCTGCCATTTTTTAATAGTTCCACGGGATTCCGCCAGGCAGTGGCGACAGTTCAAGCCGCTACCAACAGGAGTGCATGCATCAACCTGTCGCAGCTGCCAGTCGCGTCGCGTGCCTCCTGGAGGGGGTCATACACGTAACGACGCGACGTTTTTTGTTGTTGCAAAAACAACGTCGCAAGTAAAAAAATCACTAAAACTCAGTCGCGTCGTTACGTGTATGTCGGACTTTACACTCAGCGCCAGCGTAACAACATAGAGTCTTAGCACATGCAGCATGTCGCCACTGCGTGCAGATCGTTGATTCATGGGTTGTTTTGGAAGCGTACTGAACTTTTTTTTTTTAGTTTATGAACAGACAACATATTGACGTTTTTAGTGGCGCAAATTTTATTTCAAAACATCCTTGCCAGAGCCTAATAGGAATGAAATTATGCTTGACAACAAACCTGAAACCATCCTCACAGGAACCCATTCTTGCCGTTCAATTGCTCGTGTTAAATATGAACCTTAGTTGGAAATTTAGCTAAAGAAAACATTTCGATCTTGTTGACGATCTATCCATCGTTGTTTCTTTAATTTTTGCGAATTTGTTTTGGAAAGTAGAACCTTACAGTGACACAGAATTTGATAATATTGTTATCACTTTATTGCCAGTTCAATGTTACATTGCAGATAAAGAAATGTTTCAACAAATTATGCAGATACACCAAGTCTCCAGCTTTGGGATTGTGATCTCTTTCTTGTTTGCCAGTTGTATAACATATTGTTTTCGTACCTTTTCACAAATCGTTAACCAAATCTACAATTTCTTTTATGCTTGACCTATTACATCCAAATGTAGAATCCAAATGATTTTTTCACTTTCTTGTCAAGATACCATAACATTATAAGCATTGATGAAGCCCTATTGACAACATATAATGAAATCTGCTACAGGTAAAATCACATTTGGATGTGATAATAAGAATTGTAGTGAATAAAAATTAAATGTACCGAAGAATATAAAATTTACAGGTTACACCAAAAGTGCGTAAATAAATAAATAAATAAATAAAAGGAACGTACACAGTACATCGTACTGTATTTTTGTTTTATACATTTTAGGACAGCGTTACCTCCCTCCCTCCCACGCCGTCCGTTCTTCATTTATAATCTCCTTCCTCCTAGTTGAAGGTACTTTACTTGGTACCTCTGATTTTGTCTGACAATTTTTAAAAGTCCTTGTACAGCGATTCAACGTGTCAATACAGTTACCCCACCTGGCGGGTCACACGGAAACATAAAATTATTATGCCACGGTGTTCCAAGATGACGCCCAACCGAGGACAGCGTAAGTTGCTAGGCTGATGGGAAAGCAAAGCACGCACCGGGTAGAGCGGCCATTAATCCGTCCTAGAGCAATGCCGTTCAACATACACCTGGCCTTCGTGGAATTTGCCAGGGGTTAAATGAACGGGTATACATCACTATAAAATCTGATTTATTGCTAACGCATAGTTTTATTGACATAATCGCTAAACCGAATCACCGATACATCACACTTCTCTGACATTTCCTGGTAAATCGTGATTTTAAGCAGAGAAATTGCATCGAGGATTGTAGTATGATATTCCAGCCTGTCATAAATATGTGCAGATATGATCCATCTGTTTCAAATACTACGTAGTAGGACCTATCATAAGTATAACAGGCATAACCACTTAAAATGATGCACACCTACTTGCAAGCAAAGTAAACAGGGTCGAACAATGTTTCAGCTTAAACATATCAACAAAAATACAAGCATGTTGCGAGCCAAACATGTTCTTTGGGCAAGATGATTTTTGATACAATGCTACTATTTTACGGCAGGAGCCATAGCCACGAAGGTGTTTGGATACTTGGTTATTGGTCGTGTTTGAAATGTTGATTGGTACGACTGGACGCGTACGAAGAAATACGGGCATGTAACGCGGAGAACGAATGTCCCTACAGTACGTATTGTGTGGGTTTGGGGAGGAATATAGGATTTAAAGATTAGCTTCAAATAAAAGCAAACGTGATAATTACATTTTTGTATATGTTCATCGCACAAGTATAACATCGAATGGCAAACTAAAATTATTAAATAGCATGCAGTTATAAATCCTTTTGATGTAAGCAATTGTTCGACAAAACATTCTTCGGTTCGAAGAAGATAGCACGATAGTTTGTGACACCCTGTGATTTCCGGTATTTAATTTGTTATATAGGTATACTTCGTAGGTTGGTAGATGGCCATATCTGATGAAAATAGGTGTATAGACTGGTTAACCAACAACAATTATTATGCGGATTAATACGGATTTATTTCAAATAAATCATCCCGAGAAATGTAACGCGGTCACTAATCGGGAAGGTGTGGCAGGCGTAGTCAAGTCAGTGTTTCTGGGTTGTGTCTGATATAGATGACGATATTAAAAACCACCAACGCAAAAACGGGCAATGGGTGTTGCCCGGCTGCACAAACGTTAACAGAATGCGCATACACGAAAAACTACGAATGTAGTTGTCGGTTAACTGTGACGGAATCATGCTGTAGGTACATTCATGACATAAAACGTTGTCTGGGTGGCTATGATTCACTCTTTTACTCCCGCAGTACAATGTCAGGAGACGAGTGAGTGAAAACAAATGCCAAATCTCATTAACGATGCCAGAAGCTCAATTTTCTACGTAGCAAATGATACAAGTAGCTCTATAGTGGGGACTGGAACTCCGATATAAGTGACAATGAATCTGTTTTCTGAAGACACTTTAAACAGTTTTGTTATGAAAATAGCTGGTTGTTATCTACTGAGCTGTTATTGCCTGCTACTACGTTTACCTATTTGAGCGAGAGATGGGATTCAACCTCGTGGTTGGATCATTGTATACCAACCAGTGATGATCATGATGTAATTCAAAATATAAATGTTTTGTATAATTCTTGTACATCAGACCACATTCCCATGTGTATCGACGTTTCCATGGAGCTAGTGCCCCAGGTTGAGGGTTCATCAACCTAAGAGTGTAAACACATCAGCTGTGGTAAATTTAGTGATGGCTGTATCGATGGTTATACTAATGCAACAAAAATAACCTGGACAATGTAAACACACAACATGATGCTATTATTTGTAATAATGTAAACTGCACAGATGATGCACACATATCTGTGATATATGTTTTATGATGATCTAATAGAAACTATGAGAATTGCTAGTGATGAATTGGTGAGTCGGCAGGGTGATAAGACGAGACTATATAAATGTAGACTTGGCGGGAATGACCATGGCAGAGATCTCCACACTGCTGCCAGAGGATGTTTTGTAATGTGGGTTCATTTGATCTAATGAAAGCATCTAGGGCAAGGTCTAAATATGCGATACGTTTTCTTACAAATCATGAAAGTAACTCAGGAAGGACTCATTAGCAAAAACGCTATCACAGAGTAAGCCGGAAGACTGTTGGAAAGAGATACGTCAGATTAACAATTGTAACACATCTCTACCTTTTACACGGAAGGAGAAAATTACCGAGTTATGGAAATCACACTTAAACAGTTGTTTAATTGCATTAGTGATATATACCTTCAACAAATGAAATGTGATGTCAGATATACAAATAATATACTTGTGGAAATTGGTGAAGTTTAAAATGCTGTTAAATGTCTAGATGTAAATAAGACACGTGGTATGGATGACATCTGCCGAACGTCTTAAACATTGGGATAAGCGCATTGTGCCTTTACTTGCTATGTGTATAACAGGTTTGTTTGCGCATGGATGTTTACCTAGTTCTTTGTTATCTGTTGTGCTTGTTCCTATTATCAAAGATAAATGTGGCAAGATTAACAACAAAGATAATTATCGACCTATTGCATTAGATAGTATTGTGTCAAAAAAAATTGAAAACATATTGTTGGACATAATGTCAGTTATAGTACCAACAATGTCCAATCAGTTTTTATTTTTTAAGAAAACGCATTGGACAGAAATGTGTATTTATGACTTAAAGGAAGTTATTGACAGGAGTCTAAATGGGTCAATGTTTATGTGCTTTTTATATGCTTCTAATGCTTTTAATAGAGTGAAACACGTCTTATTTTGTAGAACAAATTAGCATACCGCTTGCAACAGTTTTCAACTTGTCATTAGAAGAGGGAGTGGTTCCTTTAGAATGGAAAGAAGCAAACATTATACCGTTATTAAAAAAAGATTCGAGAAACAAGTCAGAGAACTATAGACCAGTGAGTTTAACATCAGTGATTTGTAAATTATTAGAAAGACTAATTAAAGATCACATGGTGGATTTTCTTGTTAAACATAACTTGATTAACCCATCTCAACATGTTTTTTTTAAAGCGAGGTCATGCTTAACAAATATGTTATGTTTTTTGGAAGACATCACTAAGTGGGTAGATGAGGGATCACCAGTAGATATCGTCTACTTAGATTTTCAAAAAGCTTTCGACAAAGTACCACATAAAAGATTACTGCTTAAACTAAAGGCCAATGGCATAGGAAATGGTATAATAAACTGGATAGAACAATGGCTGATTGACAGAAGACAACGTGTAGTAGTTGATGGGGAGGCTTCAAACTGGAAATCGGTATTGAGTGGGGTACCACAGGGATCAGTATTAGGACCTATATTATTCTTAATATATATCAACGATTTGGATGATGAAATAACAAGCAAGGTGTTGAAATTTGCGGATGATACAAAAGTGTTTAGAAGGATTAAAATTGATGGAGATAGACAGCATTTACAAGATGATCTTGACAGGTTGATCAAATGGTCTGAAAAGTGGCAAATGCTGTTCAATTTTGGGAAATGTAAATGCCTCCACACAGGACATGGGAACGAAGAGGGAGAATATACAATGGGGGGTACTGTACTAAGTACTACTGTAAGAGAAAAGGACTTAGGGTTAACCATTAGTGCTGATATGAAGGTTTCAGAGCAGTGCAGAATTGCAGCTTCAAAGGGAAATCAAATCCTTGGATTAATTAGGCGAAACATAACGTATAAGGAAAAAGAGCTAATAATACCACTGTACAAAACAATAGTTAGGCCTCATTTAAAATATTGTATTCAAGCGTGGAGGCCATATCGCAGGAAGGACATAGATATGCTAGAAAGAGTGCAGAGGAGAGCAACTAAAATGATACCAAAACTGAGGGATCTTGGTTACGAAATACGCCTAAAAAAATGCGGTTTAACAACACTAGAGACCAGGAGATTGAGAGGAGATCAGATAGAAGTGTTTAAAATATTGAAGGGTTATGAAAATATTGATAGAAATATTTTTTTCTCAGTTAAGAAAGATAGAAGGACTAGAAGACATGAACTTACATTGGCAAAGAAGCAGAGTAGATTGGATATAAGAAAGTTTTCATTTTCACAAAGGACTGTAAATGAATGGAATAGATTACCTGCTGATTGTGTGGGTGCTAGTAGCGTGAATATGTTTAAAAATAAAATCGACACATACCTCAGACGGGCGGGATACACATAGATAAAAGGGTCGGACTCTCGATAAGCCAAAGGGCTTCCTTGTCCACCTGCCACCTAGAGTTAATTCTCTGGGTGGCAATCTTGTTAAATCTTGTTAAATCTTGTTATTTCAGAAGTTGATTGAGTGGGGAGTGCCTGGATATATTGTTAGACTGCTTTTATATTGATACTAAAATCAGAGTATGTGTATAAAATGGTCAGGCAATTTGTCTGAACATTTTGGTGTTACGAATGGTGTGAGGCAAGGAGGTATACTCTCACCATACCTTTTTAATATATATATATATATATATATATATATATATATATATGGATGACCTAACCGTAGCATTAAACAAATCTGACACAGGATGTGTTATAGGTACTACAAATATCAATCATATTATGTATGCTGATGACTTGGTAATTCTCTCCCCATCTGCGTCAGGACAGTCTGAACTGATGCAGGTATGTGGATCTTATGGGTTAAATCATGATATGAAATACAACTGTAAGAAAAGTGCTGTGTTAATATGCAAAAACAAATACATGAAAAATGTTGATGTGCCATCATTTAAGATCAATGGTGAAACAATCAGAGACGTTGATCATGTAAAATATTTGGGTAACTTCATTTCTAATACATTACGAGATGATAAGGCCATATTGCGGCAATGCCGACAACTATATGCTAGGGGTAATATGCTACTGAGAAAATTGTACATGTGTTCTACAGAAGTGAAGCTGACTTTGCTTAGAACTTTCTGCTCTCCAATGTATACTGCTCAGCTGTGGTGGAATTACACAGTAGCAAGTACATAAGACTAAAGCTGTGATTAGAAATATTGTATATAAATTCATGCTGAGGCTTAATGTCTTTTGTAATAAGCTGGTAATTGCAATCATCAACAGTAATTTAAAGTGGCTCTCGAGGATACGACGACATTGGACTAATATGTATGTTCATAGTTGCTTTGACTGAGTTTACATGTGGTAGACCCCCATTGTGCAATACTCTTATATTTGTATTTACTTGTATATGTTTTCCTTTAATGTTTATGTGGACATCTGTACATGCTGCACAATTAAGTCTGAAATAAAGATATTGAATTGAATTGAATTGAATATTAATGTTAACAACACTAGTAAAATGTTAACACAGTATTTTAGACATACACAGGTCAGACCGAAATTAGGTTGTATTGCGATAACAACCTTTACCTGACAAAAAATTAAACCCATTTACATTGCTTTCAGTGATTTGAGCGACTCCGCAGGTTGTAGATACGACATAAAAAATTGTGTGTGTGGTATCAACCAGGGTTTGAAGTAAATACAAACCATGGTTGATCTAAGAATGGGAAAACCTAAAACTGGAGACGTTCTGCTGGTAGCATGTAAGGTAAGCTCAACGTGTGGCAATCCACCTGCGTGCTCTGCGTGTTGTGAATTCTTTTGTGCAGAACCTTTTTCTGAGCGTTTGCTGCGACCGGATGCCTTTGGTATGTGGCCGGGTGTATACTTTTGTGTTCTGTCATTCGCGGTGGTCTATCGCACAGTTGGCAGTAACTAGATTCTGCTTTGTAGTAAACGACAGCAACGTCTTGAAACGTGACACACAGCTTACAATTTAAAGATGTTTGTTGCCAGAGCGAAATATATCAGAGATCAGACATAACTCTCTTTCTCTGTCTGTATGACTTTCTGTATGTTTGTATGTATGTCTGTCTGTCTGTCTGTATGTTTATATGTATGTCTGTATGTTTATCTGTATGTATGTATGTTTATATGTATGTATGTATGTCTGTTTATCTGTATGTATGTATGTCTGTCTATCTCTCTGTCTCTGTCTCTGTCTCTGTCTCTGTCTCTGTCTCTGTCTCTCTCTCTCTGTCTCTGTCTCTGTCTCTCTCTCTCTCTCTCTCTCTCTGCTTCTCTCTCTCTCTCTCTCTCTCTCTCTCTCTCTCTGTGTCTCTCTCTCTCTCTCTCTCTCTCTCTCTCTCTCTCTCTCTCTCTCTCTCTCTCTCTCTCTCTCTCTCTCTCTCTCTCTCTCTCTCTCTCTCTCTCTCTCTCTCTCTCTCTCTCTGTATGTCCGTCTATATGTATGTCTGTCTGTCTGTCTGTCTGTCTGTCTGTATGTATGTCTGTCTGTCTGTCTGTATGTCTGCCTGCCTGCCTGCCTGCCTGCCTGCCTGCCTGCCTGCCTGCCTGCCTGCCTGCCTGCCTGCCTGCCTGCCTGCCTGCCTGCCTGCCTGCCTGCCTGCCTGCCTGCCTGCCTGCCTGCCTGCCTGCCTGCCTGCCTGCCTGCCTGCCTGCCTGCCTGCCTGCCTGCCTGCCTGTCTCTCTCTCTCTCTCTCCCTCCACCTTTTTCTCTCTCTCCGCTCTCACTTCCCCCTCTTGCCCCACCCTCTCGCGCACGCGCTCTCGCCCACTCATTCGCACATTCATTCACCCATTAACTCACACACTCACTCAAGCACGTACTCTTTATCTCTCCACAGTTTAATCTATATTTATCTAATAAGATTTTCATTTGCTCACGAACAAAATAGCTTTCAAGCAATCCACATTGCTCCTTGTAGTTCGTCTCTGGACCACACAGTCGTCATTGTCTGGTATGGTAAAGGTATCTCTTGACATACACAAAAAATGTGTTCCTGCGTTCTTGGCCGGCGAATGAGAAGGCCGTATTGTTTTGCTGATGGCGATGTCTGCTACCGTCAGTCAGAGGTAAAGAATCTAGTTAGATAGACGTTTCTCCGTGAGCCAACCCTAGAGTCTAGAAGGAGCCCATCAACTTGTAATACGCACCACTCTCTAGTTCCGTCGGCCACATGCAAGGGCACGGCGGCCGACAAAACACACGGCAGGTATTCAAATGGCTGCAGGTGTGTTAGGAACGCTTTGGCATTGCAAGAACTTTGAACAGAGACGCAAGAAAGCGACCCCTTAGGGATTTGTGGCTCGCCGAGATATGCCCATGAGGTAATCGATGGAAATACACACGCGACTCTGCATGCATTGGAATGCATTACCATTGCCACGCGTTCTTCAGACTGATCACCATTTCGGCTGTAATGTTCATCCTGTGCTTTCTCTGTACCATCTTCCAATTTTTTTTACCCAAATGCACGCATTATGCAAGGTGAATATTAAACTGCGCTGTGAAACGGCGAGGGCCTAATTTTATTCCATGTTTTGAAGAGGAAACGCCGTCGTACATAGGTTTATAACCATATACATGCAGAGCAATGAAATCATGCAAGATCAGCGCAAGATAATTACGATGGTAAAGACTTCACACACCCCACCCCGAGAACACACCAATAATGCTGCAATATTGCCCCCTTCACCACGCAAACACGACCAGTAAAAAGCCGAACAAGTCGCCCATAAACTGGAGTGATTAGCATCCTTGGCAGGATGGGATTGCGCAGTTATCAACGGTTACGTTTTTAAGTTTGGCAGCTCTTTGTCCCTTTGACTTTGTCCGTAGACGCTGATGGTTGCGTCTGCCGCGTGGCCGAGTCCTGCGCGGCGGCGAGCAGCTGGCGTGATAAGTAGCGTTCATGTTACGTCATCTCAGCGATTCCTATATTGAGCACTTGGCAGATATAGTGTAATAAATCCTTCGGCGCTGAGAGAATTGTCCGTTTTTTGGTGACTGCGCTGTCTGTTTTGTGATTGATTATGCGTTTTTGACGATATTTCATAGTTACGTCATGCACATAAAACGTGTTGTTACTTCGCGGAATTGGCGTAAGAATTGACGTATGCATTTGAAGCCGGCAGCTTACAAAACTAGTTTTTAAATACTACTATAAAAACCTAGCCATTAAAAAGAATACGTTTCTGATAAGAACATATCGATTGCATTGATATACAGAGCCTTGTGGATGTTCCATTTTCCATTTTGAATTTATCCAACCGGGATGTAGCAAGACATATTCGTATGCCTTTGCCTTTTAGCTGTTGTGTAATTTCGTCACGTATTTTGATCTCCTGGTGATGTAATGTGCATTGTCTAGGTTGATGTCCAAACTTTAGGATTCCATAGCTTTTTGTGTTTGGCGTTAGCTTGTTTTTCCGCTGTCTCTTCCTTCGTTTCTCTTTATCTACGTCCTTCTCTGTTTGTTATCACATCTCCCTATCACGGTGACACGTTTGCAGTTCCTAAACGGAACTTGTCTCTAACGGAAAAGAAACCAGAATTGAAAGTGTATATTACTTCGTAATAGTAATACTTACTTTGGCCCGAGCCCAACGGGGACAATTTTGTCTTTCCTCTGTTATACGCGCAATCTCCTATCTTTTCCCGTCTAGACTTGGAACGATACACACTGAATTACGTAATCGTTATATCGGAGTACACAAACAAAAAGCGGCACACACTTCGTATGTTGTGTAGCGCATGTCAGGCTCGACGTAAATTATACAAATCTATTGCAAACGATAAGCTATTGATATTTTTCTGATGACATTATACCTCCGGAAGGAAGCGTTTGGAGGGACTCACACCACGACCAGAGAGAAGAACATTTCTGTTTTCTCGTGTGCCTGTATAACACTCAATAAAAGTATTCATGTAATTTTCTCCAGGGAAAAGGTGGTAATACATTGCCGTCTAATATCGGATTGTTTTGGTGAAACCACAAGAGAGCTAACTATTCCTTAATATATGTGATTTATCAATCACATATGTACGTTTCAGCAGAGGTTCCACACTGACTACAACACTAACTGTTTTTAATAAGTAAATGTCTGATTTCACAATTGAAGTGACACCTACAGTTACATAACTTATATGAAATGAGTCCACAACGGGTTACATATTTACCCCATGCATGTACATCATATTTTATTTCCTGTTACTTAGACTCTACGTGGAATGGTCCTCCTGTTTTTAGCGTCCCATAAATACTATTTCTAACTTCCTCTCCATTGGCCAGGTGGTAGACGCGTCGGCGAATTGTAACCACTTTTTATTAAACGGCTAGGTTGTGAAGCCTGTCAGCTTGGGGGTTCGAACTCAATGTATTCTGGTCACAAGACGGACGGACGCCAGACCATTGTGCGATGGGTCCTGTACATTTCAGCGCAAGTCTAAAACTGATTGAAACATGCTGTTGGTTTTTGCCACACTACACTGCGATGTTGGTTAATTAAAGTTACAAATTCAGCTAAGACAATTCAACTTACAGAACATTATTACAGTTGAAACTGTTAAATGCGACCTTCATAAATATCCATAATCAGACCATGCGCAATCTCACACACGGTTTCCGGCTTGTTGTGCAACTCGCCGTTTGTAGCGTATACGCAAATGGCAAACTACGCAATAGTTTCGATGCATTGTTATCAGTAGTAGACCAGGCGTATCGTCCAGACGGCACCATTTATTTGGTTGATTATGAGCAGCGCGAATTAGCGAGGCATTGCGCAATGCTCCTTCAGGCTGGTTCCTCAGTGTTGCCGGGAAAGGCTGCCACCTTCTGAAGGAGTCGCTGGTGAATGTGTCTCTTGGCCTACTCAGAAACACAACGGACTAAATTCATGCGTTGATAATAACAGTGATAAACGATAACGACGACGACGACGACGACGACGACGACATAAAAAGACGAAGACAAAGAATAAACAAAGAATAAACAAAGAATAAACAAAGAATAAACAAAGAATAAACAAAGAATAAACAAAGAATAAACAAAGAATAAACAAAGAATAAACAAAGAATAAACAAAGAATAAACAAAGAATAAACAAAGAATAAACAAAGAATAAACAAAGAACAAACAAAGAAAAAGATATAGTCCAAGACGACACAGAAAATACACATGATACACGCGTCTCTTAAAAGTAAATATATTACATTTAAATACCCTCATTACTAAAACAGACCCCCTACGTAGTGCATAATTCATAGAAACATTCATTTTGTGTTATATCCTGTGTCATAAACGGTGTACATTAACGTGTCAATAGTGCATGATCACACTGTGTCGGCTCTCCAACCAAGAGAGAACGACTTCCCTTCGCCAACACAACGCGGACTGTCAACAACAAATATGATAGAGCAGCGGTTCTTAACCGTTTTGGGGCTGCTGCCCAATGTTGCTCGCTCGACATGTTCGGCGACCCATGCCTTCAAACAGTTAAATAAATAAGCTTATAAAAATGTATTATAAGTTACAACATTAATTAAATGTGCATATTGAGCACACAGGAATTGCCAAATCAGCGCCGTTAATAACTTTGTCGACGAAGAAAGAGGACACTCCTTGAAAACCGAAACTAACGATGACGAACCGACTAGAGAATACACTATGATTTCGACACAGTTTGAACGATACTAAGCTAATTTACTTCATACTGGTGATAAATTGGGAGGTAGCCAGTCCATTAGAGAGACAACGTACCTGGACATACCAATGAGAGCGATATTTGTTTGTGAAAGTGTACTTTTAAAAGCTTCAATATGGAGTCAACAAAAACGGCTCTGATTTTCACCCAGTGCAAGCATGAAGCATTTTCGGCGACATCAACAAATCTGATTTGCCCACTCCAGAGGCATGCGAGAAGAATACTTTAAGCCAAATGTCCCCAGTTTGAAATGTAATGTTACCCCAAAGTCTCACGACATTTTAGATTCATGCTAGATTCGGCATACATTATTCGTATCGCATGCATCTGGTACGGGAAATCAGGACAATAAAGACAGTTTGAACAGTCTCTGGAGACTCTTGCCGATCCATTCAAATGGTTTGATGACTCAATTTTGGGTGACGATCGACGGATTGAGATGCCTTTCAAGCCGACCGTCATTCGACAACACTCTGTCGATTGAACAACATAGGACGCAGAATTAATCTCAACTGACCACGTGACTATTTGTGAAACGTCAACGATATCGCTCCGTCAACACTGGGAGATTGGTTCTTGTACGACGACAAACAGTGTACATGTACGATATATCATCCTCTATCGCCAAATAATGGAGAAAGACCATCAATTTGAATCCCTGCTCAGATAATTAATCGTGCTTACAGTAAAGCGGTTCTTGCCTTGTGATCATTCCAAGTGCGACAACAATGTCAGCGAACAACTCCGATTGCGTTTATATGTCTCTTTTGTGCATCCGGTTTGACAAGGTAACACAATGTCATGGGGCTTGATCGAAACAAACAAACAAACAAACAAACAAACAAACTATACGCTGTCCACCGGAAGCAGCATCGTTAACTCATTGGACTTCACTGGACTCATCATACACACCGCGAAGTTGTACAAACGATGCGCCGCCAGCAACTGAGCATAGGTATATATTTGATGGACACGCGATGGCGCCTCTTCGTCACCTATGGATGATGGGGTGCTCGCAAACCTAGTCCGAATGTCGAAATATTTCGCGACGGGTGGACCCGATGGCTGTGCAACACAAGCCCCCCGGTGCAGTTGACGCTGACCTACAGCGATCGGCATGCGGCTTATGACCGTGCGTGGCCTCCAGCAGCTGATATACGCCACGCAAACGAGAACAGAACGGACAGAATTACTTCGAACAATAAAAAAACGGACAGACTAGTGAGCTGCTATAGTAAAAATGTAATCAATATTTTAATAATAATAATGAGGGCGCGGGATGTCATAATTTGGTGTAAAAACATCTTGTGTGCGGACTCTCTCTCTCTCTCTCTCTCTCTCTCTCTCTCTCTCTCTCTCTCTCTCTCTCTCTCTCTCTCTCTCTCTCTCTCTCTCTCTCTCTCTCTCTCTCTCTCTCTCTCTCCTCTCTCTGTCCGTCCGTCCTTCTGTCCGTTCGTTCATTCGTTCGTTCGTTCGTTCGTCAGTCAGTATGTCTGTCTGTCTGTCTGTCCCCCTGTTTGTTTTCCCCCTCTCTTCTCCCTCCCTCCCACCCTCCCCTCTCTCACTCCCTCCCCCTCTCTCTCTCTCTCTATATATATATATCCCTCTCTCTCTCTTCTCTCTGCCCCCCCCCTCTCTCTCTCTCTTACTATGTTGTTGCTAAGTCCTTCTTAAATACCACGTGTCTTCGTAAGATATAACACACACATGAACGCCTGGAATTGGATTTCCAGGCAGCTGTGTTTACAATGCCTTGGGATTATATCTCTTCTAAACATATCATCAGATCACATTGCATGTCGTATCATTTCACTTCGGGTGCAAACAAACAAAGAAAACAACAAACGATGGCAAATGTGTGCAATAGAGAAGACAGCGAACAGATGTTCTAGCTCGAGACACTACTCGGGGAATACAGTACGATCCAGTGACATCTTACGGATGGTATTGCTTCGCCTTCTCTGGGAATCACTGCTGGCGGGAGACGGGCGCATTTGGAGAACGTCGAATTTGTTTTCCTCGTCTCGACTGTCTAGCCCTGAGAAATTTGCTTCACGGAATGCTACCCACGGGGAGACCGGGCGCTGGTAACGAGGGTGCAGCAGACGCCGGAGCCAGGTCTGCTTTTTCCCATCTCCTTCATGAGAACACATTGCGATAACGTATGTTTTCTGCCGGAGATAATTAGTGTGAAAATGTAATTGTTCGTGAATGAGTTTAGGAAAATGTGGTCGCTGCCAAGTCTTTGTTGCTGATTGACGTGAATAAATAGATTCATCTGATGCAGACCACAAAACTCAGTATCAAATTACCTAGATGATTATTCCACGTATTAAGATGAAAACTTGGAGTAAACAAGCCCAGATAATAGCACTATTAGGCGTACACTCGGCGACAATACATCCAAATAATAATATTAAAGTGAACATTCGGTGTCAGCATACCCAGATAATAACACCATTCAAATTAATGTACGCGTTAATCCATTATATCGTCTTGACTGCACAAATGCGTTTTAATGAAACTATTTTTTTTAATATATTAATCGATTTGTGTTCAGGTAAGCAAAGCAAACACAACACTTGAGTCGAAACTTTTCAAATAAACAGGTAGCGGGCAGTCAAAAGGTTATAATAGACACTGCTTATACTGCACAATGTGTTGCTATTATCTTCTTCTTCTTCTTCCCCTTGCTCCATTGCGGGGTGGGGTATACGTCACTTGGTAGCTTCTTCTACTTTTTATCAGTTCTTTCCACCTCTCTCTCTCGTCCGCAATGGCCATCCATTCATGGCTGTTCACGCCAGCCCTCCCCAAGTCTCGTTTTATGCTGTCGTTCCATTTCAGCGTTGGTCTTCCTCTCCTTCGTCTGCCACCCTCTTCTATTTTCCATGCTCTTTTTGTCAGTCTGTCTTCACCCATTCTATATACACGTCCCGCCCATCTCATTCTGTTTCCGGCTACTCTCCTCTTTAGGTGTTTTTTCATTCCAATCTCCTCTCTCAATTCCTTCATTTTCCTTCTATTCTCTCACATTACTCTACATATTCTTCTGACCCAGTTGTTTTCTGCTACGTGTAGGTTCTCCAACTGTCTCTCTGTCAGTGCCAGTGTTCCCAACCCATATATACAGGCTGGTACAACGCAGGCTTCCAACACTTTTCCTTTCAGTTGTTTCTTCAGTTTTCTGTCCCACATAATGCCTTCTACCCTCTTCCATGCTGCTGCTCCTGCTTGCACCCTCCTCTGTATTTCTTTACTACTCCTTCCATCCTCACACACTGTACCGCCCAGGTATACAAAGCTGTTCACTTGTTTAATGGTCTTTCCGTCAACAACTACATGCAGATCTACCTCTTGTTCACCTATCCACATTACTTCAGTCTTCTCCAGATTCATTCGGAGGCCGTGTTTTCTGAAGGTGTTACTCCATTCTTGCAATGCTTTCTGTAGTTCCTCTTTGCTGTCAACCATCACTGCTAGGTCGTCTGCATAAAATATCGTCTTAAGTTCTTCCTGCTCCGATATCTTTCCACTAATCAGGTTCATCACCATAATGAAAAGCAGGGGACTCAAGGCACTTCCCTGTCTGAGTCCTACTTCCACTCCAAATTGTTCCGATGTTTCTCCTTCAACTCTTATTACCGCTGTTGTCTCCTTGTACATTTCCTCCACCATTCTGACGTCTGCTCCTCCAAACTCCATCCGTCTCATGACTGCAAATGCGAGTTCTCTCGGCACGGTGTCAAATGCCTTTTCTAGATCTACAAAACCGAATGCTACATCCTTTTAAAATTATCTCTTCTTCTCGATAATTTGTCTGATGGCAAACAATTCATCATCTGTTCCTCTCCCTTTCCTAAATATCAGCTGATTCTCTCCGATTTTGCTCTCCACTGTAAGCCTCACCCTAGCATCCAGTATCCTTTCCAATAATGTCAGGGCTTGACTCAGTAATGTGATGCCTCTGTATCTTCATGGGTCATGGATGTCCCCTTTCCCCTTCCATATCGGCACAATCGCTCTTCTTCGCCACTCTGTTGGTATCTCTCCTGCTGTGAAGCACACATTAAACAGCCTCGTCAGCCACTTGATTCCAACTAGTCTGTTTGCTTTCACCATTTCCACTGAGAGTTCATCCACTCCTACAGCCTTTCCTGTTTTCATCTTCTGTACTGCTTTCTCTCTTCTTCTGTTATTGTCCTCACCTCTAGCTCTCTCCTTACAGTATGAGGTATCTCTATTTCATATTCTTCCTCCGGATTTAATAGTTGTGTTGCTATTATACAGTATGCAAATCACCTAACCTTATACCTCAGGTGATCCCTCGGTGTCAATATCCCGAGACAATAAGGCTAAATTATTGTTAAAACAAATCAACTTGTTAAAAGGAATAGTTGGGGTTCATTGACTCAACTAAAAGAACCCTCAAAGTGAGCACACCTGATGTGTAAAACAGTTTTACTAACTGATATTGTTCAATATTGTAACAAGCTGATTGTATGATTTTCGGACAATGCTTATTTTTAAAATACAAAGTATTGTATACGATATTTTATATAATAATAATAATATCATGCAATGTTATAGTTTCATTTATCCATAATCCGATTATGGAATACAACGGTTGGGTCTCAATCGTGCAAAGTATACACATCACAGATTCTGAATTGATCAGATGAGTCGCGAATTTTAGTTTGTGTTTGAATTTAACGAATAATATAGCCAATGACATTGACATGCTATTGGCATGACATAGATATATAATTAAATGTCGCTTTTAATTTAACTGATTATAATATTGTGTCTATTTTGAGAGAACTAATACACATTATCATAACATTACATAACGTTATGGAAGCTAAGGCGTTCTTTAGGCTTGCTTTAAGTTGCCTTTATCAAACAGTTCTTCTTTTGTTAAATATAGATTAATGTTCTAAATGTTATACACGCCATGACGACATTCCAGTCAATACTGTATTGTTTTATCAGCAATGACGCAAAACTTAAATATAGGCTACAACTTTGCTATTCAAACGCTGGCGTTTCTCCAGATACTAAACGATGTCGCTATAATTAATCACGTTTGGAACTCAGCCAACTTCTTAATCACACCCAACAATTGCCGCTCCCCCGCTACGTGGGTACTGGGTTCACCTGACCGAGACTTGGCGCCGACAATAGTGACTGCAACTAGCGCCGCTTAATCCGACGTCGCTCTTCAAAAAAGGCGCCCGCGCAAAAACCGGACCGCGTCTCAGACTTTCACTCGCAGTCTATAGCCTACAATACATGCAGATGGCACGCTAGCAGCCGACCAGAAACCTCCCTCAGAACGTCCGATGCTGGCTAAGTGAAACAAATCGCGCCAACATGATTCAAGGGTAAGTACCAACACTTTCACACCTTTAGAATGAAGCAATTTCCAAGGCAATGTATTATTTGCAAGTGTTAGCCGTCAGAGTTCCTGACATGTAATATTGTTTGGGTTGATATTCGTATTTTGGCTTGAAATTGTGTATAAATCTGTATGAAATCTCTTATTGGTTAATCAGCCTACATGATTCCGACCGAGTGTCGCCATATATCAGGCTAAGAGCCGTGCCAACGTTAAACGGAATCAGCTTCGTCGGAAATCGGCGTGGCTGTCTGATGACTTCCGATAGGGATCTGGTATCGCCATCTGTCAGGCTATGAGATAAGGACTGCCCACATCAAGAGAACTCCGCTAGGTTTCGCAGGAAATTTGCCAAAATATATTACCGTACATTCGACACAGATTCGTATAAAATCACGTTACTCTGCACTTCGTTTATTCCCTTTAAATATCGAAGTTGAAGACACAAGAGTTTTACCAATCGTGCGAATAACGCCACTGTGCTCTGTTCTGTTTCTTTCCTGGAGCAACATCTTGAAAGATGGTGTTGTCTCATACTGGACGTGTTCTTTTCTTTGTTTTTTGTGTGTGCTAGGTTACACTAGGCGACTGCTCAAGGGAAGGGTGTCAAGCCTTTTCACAGGTTGTGAGTCTGTCGAATACCTAGATAATATTATATACCTATATATGTGCTATTTATATGTGATTATACTGGTGACATGCTGTTACTTATATCAAGTTCTGCTGCTGGGCTATAGAGCAGAGGCAATATAAGTATGGTGCAGATAACATGTAATGTTTAATCCCATCACTTCTCAAAATGATACTAATATATGTACTTATACTACAAAGTGTACAGTGTGTGTGTGTGTGTGTGTGTGTGTGTGTGTGTGTGTGTGTGAGTGTGTGTGTGTGTTGTGCATGTGTGTATGTGTGTGTGCGGCCGTGCGTGTGCGTGCGTGCGTGTGCGTGCGTGTGCGTGCGTGTGTGTGCAAAATAAAGAGTAGGCATTTGAGATAGATGTATTGATAAACCGCTCAAGCCGAGCTGGTATCGCTAGACTGTTCGAGAAATGAACAAACATTTTAATCATCTCTGTCTTAATTAAATGAATGGGCACACGTGCACCTCGTTAAGTATGATGAAACGTGTACAGTATTGTAAATAACGATGAAAATGAGCGTTTGTTTAATAAAGAATGCAGATTAAAAATATATATATTTGCTATGTTTAAATATTATATCTGATTTATTTCTACATAGGATGTGATATCAGATTGATCTTGATATATAACTTGGGTAAATACGAAACACTATTGTGTAGGCTTAACAGTTTGTATAGGTAAGTTCTTATATAGCGCAGAACCCTGTCCTTATGACTGCTCAAAGCGCTTTATACTTTAATCTCTGACAGACCTGTTCAATCGAACACCATCATCTCACATTTCTAGTTCTCGCCCACGCTCAATCGGGTTTCTTTTGATCAACAAATGAGAGTAACATGCGTGAAAACGTATACAGGTACAGCGCATTTATATTCTGTATCCGGCCAATGTTCTTTAATTTGTATGCTGGGCGTCAACCGGGAACATGTACCAGTCTTTGGTAGAAATTTATATTTTTTAATCAGGACAATTTGCTGTTAGGTACACATTTAATTTGTAAGTCATTTTATGAGAATCAGAGCTCTGTAACACGCTGTTACAGTAACATTGACGATAATGACATATGTACAACAAGACGCAATACTGGCTCAATGTGCTAAATAGGAGACGGGTGAAAAGTGTCTTATTATGCACAAGAAACACCGAAATCTGAACTAACTGCGGCAGACTGGTTATCTAACGATTGTACCTTAGGAATAATCAGGACATGACCCTGAATCAGATCTTACGATATAGTATCGTACTCCGTTAGAACTATACTTAAAACCCGTGCCTCTTGTAGCACCCCACGAAAACGCGTTGGGACAAACTGTGTGTATATACAGCAGGGGCAGAATATTTGATGATAAGACATGGCGCCAAATCAGAAGAAATGGCGGAAAACGAAAGGCCAGACCCACTTGGTAAAGTAAATAACCTATGTATAGGTATATGCGTTGGATGTCTGCTGTACTGTAGTCCGTACTCGGCCGACATGAGGTAACGCCACTGCCACGATGGCCTTTGGCAAAGTCTTCAGTTTTCCGGCAACTGGAGCACGCCATAGATAACAGGCCAGGCGAAAGATGCTCGCTTGTATACAGACATATCCGCAAGGACAGATCTTGTAAACTAAACAGTTCCACGCCAATTAGTGAGTACCTATTTAACAATATAAATACGTTTCTCGGCAACGCGATAAGCTTGCCGAGCGAACCATTTGGAAGTCCTTTAATGTTCAAGTTTATCCAATTGGAAAACTGAAGATGAGTGAAACTGATACGGTTCATGTCAACACTTCTAACGGGAGATGCGCGCCTCCGCATTTATCCTGCGATTTTAGCGTTTTTTCACGCTAACTAATTGTGCATGTACGTATCTATGACTCGATGTTTCTCAAAATGCTGTTTGAACTATGTGTATGAGTTTTACTTCTGCTGTGATCTTTTCGAAACATCATTTTAAGTAGGAAGCTGCTGTTAGCGGAAAAAGTTTTTTTCAGAACAATACAAGAACATGTCGGTGTTTCATAGTTCATATAACTTTTTTATATATACATTCACGTACAAGACACACTCTGCATGAAGCTTTATGAATGGACCAACATAATGATTAACGTATATGGGGTGTATACTGTGTAGATAGTTTAAATAATATTTAAGTCAATTTAATTTAAAAAAACTGTACATTTGTTTAAGTGGTCGAGAGAACTGATTTTGGTCGTTCGTCTGGTAACTTGCCAAAGCTAATGGCAGTGTCTACACTTAGCATTCAACGCATTGCAATTATTTTTGGTGGTAGGTTTTTGGAGAGAGCAAGAAAAATCAACAAAATGAGCACAGAAAGACGTGCATAATCATTTCGCGCATTCACGTGAAGATTCCACTTTCTAATCACTGAAATTGATCATTGGGCAAGAATTAAATAAGATAATAGACAGGTACTGAACCTCCCGCCAATCGACGAGGTCATGCGAAGTGGCCGTCTACGATGGTTCGGTCATGTGCAACGACGAGATGAGAACAACGTCATCCGCAGTATGATGAGCTTTTAGCGCTACCATGTGTCAGAAGGCGAGGGCGCCCAAGGGAGACGTGGAAACAACAAATCAAAGAGGACATGAGGGACGTACGTGTTACAGTGGACATGGCCCTAGATCGCATGGAGTGGAAGAGCGAAATATCGAATTGATAAGACACCTTTAAATTATAATTTAACAACAGTGGTCGCTTTGTGTCAATGATTGAGTGATTGAGAAGAACGCGCCCGAAACAAGCCGCTCAATATCGTGCTCTCTTCTCCTTCCCCCACGGCTTCTCTTCTCTGCCTCACCAGTGGGTAAATATACTTACACGGATTGTAATTTTAATTCCCGCTGGTCGCTGATTCAATGTAAGGAGCCCCGACTGGGATCATAATATTTACCGATGCTAGCGTGTCTCCTGCCCAGTGATTACGTCCGAGCTCACCTGGACTCGAGGCATCAGTCGAGCCGGAGGGAGGATGTTTATGTCGGCCGGGTGTAAACAGACCAAGTGGGTGGATGGCGAGATGAGGCAAGAATGTTACTGCATCATAGGAGAGAAATACAATCAAACAAGGATGGGCGAATATCTGCCCGTGTACATGGGCTTGGTGTCGCCGGTCCAGCAGACTTCAATCATGTTAGCGTGGAATCGTTCACGCTGCCTGGGATACTTTCGTCGCCGGACGAAGTTCGTCTATGACATGTAATGCACGAGTATATATCGAATCCGCTTCGTGTGGATGTTGATATGTTGATCATTACTTTATACCCACAAAATTGATAATTGTTTCAATATATGAACAGTGTTGTTTGGTAGTATTTTCCCAATGGAAACGTTTTACATACTCTACAAACCAACTCATCCACTACAAAATGTTTAACCAAAAGGTTTAGCAACTTGGCCGTTCATGTGTCACACACACGGCAGGCACGTACGCACACACATGCACACGCACACGCACGCACGCACACACACCCAAACAGACACACAATAAGAAATATTTCTTAAGCCCGTAAGACTGTCAATTTTAAGAAAATTCGTAAGACTTATGGTAAACCGCGAAAGTTGACGCCTAAAGTTGTGCATCGTGAATGGCTTCACGTACAATGTGGAAACCGTGCAGCCACGAGAAATCACCTGCTGTTGAGTATCAGTGCTCCAGGATTGGAAGATACTGCGGTATAGTGCGATATCTTAACCTAGTTGTTTAACATCGACGTACAGTGTTAGCCTGTGTTCTTAACCAATTGTAATAGATTCCCGAACATACGTCAGACCCACGATCTTAACAAACAGTGATTATTTCAGTCTACATCAAGACATGATGGCGGTGTCTGGTTCGTTTTGCAATCAGTTTTTTTTACAAGCCACTACTGACTTACTTATTTATCTACATACATTATATACTTACTTACTTACGTATCCTCTCCTTAGTCTCGATGGTTCATAAGACCACTTAATAAACGTTGCCATTACGTATGATCTCTGACTTTATTTATGTTCGCTCAATTTGCCGCATGCAATATGACCGTGTTGCGCATGTGCGCTGGTAAAAGTATAAGATGGTTGAAAGTGAACCAACGAACTACTGCATAATCTTAGTCTATGATTCACACATACAACACTTGAACCAGCCTTGGAGAAACCCATGGGATATATCATATGTATATAATTCCCTTATCTATGCAAGTTCGTTATATCATATTCTATGATCTTCCCACCAAAAGAATCCTGTACTTTCGAGGCTGTTCTTTCGTAGAAAAGAAATAAGCGCTGTTGAGATGACAGCGAGACAGAGCGGTTTGTCTCAGTGGGTGGTGGTGACTGGAATGGTTTGTCTGTTCGTTTTGTGGATGTGTCTACTGTTAATGCCATGACTGGATAAACACAGCAGGGATGATCCCAGGTTTTTTTTAAACAGTGGCATTCTAATTAGGGTATGTGAACCAACACCACGCGTCAACTGAATCGTGGGGCATGCGGAGTTACCTCCAGATCGACAACACCGAAATACGATGGCATGATAGAAATAGAAGAGGAACTGTTTTAAATTCTTCTCAGAGAATAGTTTGGCTATTCGTAGAACAATGATTAACTTGTTGGAAGAAGGTTAACTATAATGGTTCAAAGTTAGTGTCCGCGTGTGCACACAGGCAAGCACGCACCCACAAAAGCCGAACGCCATCATTCTCCTAGCATCTGAATGACAGCCAGCTGACACCATCTGCAGATGTCTACGACCTAGCAAATGTCAATGAGGGAACACTCAGATAAATACGCCAGTGAATTTCATGGCGATAACCTCTATCATATATAACCACTTGACCTGATGTCATAGGTGACCATTGTGACGTCACATATGAGCAAACGGTGTATTTCCTTGTATTCAAAAGTGATGGAACTATCAACTGTAGCCACATGTAAGTTGTCATAACGAATTATGAAGCCAAACTGGTCTCCAGTTAGCAGTTTATACAATAGCAAAACGGAAAGGGTTCGACAGTTCGCGATCCATCGCAGCATGTTTGTGATAGTTGCTGATCAGGCATCCTTCAGATCATCTTAACCTTTCGGTAACTAGCTTCATTCCACAAATCCACAGTAGATGGCGGTCTCCTTAAAGCTCGACATAGAGCAGTTGCAAAAAACAAAACAGATAGCGTGTTGCGAGATTGTTGACACCTCGTGCAAGTGTTTGTTTTGTCTAGAAACCAACGTTTACCAAGAGGTATAAATAGAGACCTCGCTGTAAGTCTATTCTACGGATCAATGTCTTATGGGAATGTCTTAACACGGAGTAGTTGACATGGAGTCGGAACTTTTTGGCCGCACTGAACACTAGTATGTCTAAGGAACTATGATGTGGTGTTTGACAGCTTGGATAGAAAAGCATCCAATCAAATATGTTTCGTTTTGATGATCATCACGATCACCAACAGCTGTTGTTTAATAATTTTTTCACACCCATGCGCGCGCGCACACACGCACACACGTATACACACACACATACACATATGTATATACATCAGATTAACGGATGTTTTGTTGAATTGTCTAACTATTAATCCAACTAAACCTGTTGTGATGAACCGCGGGTCGTGCAGATCACACAAATACAAACCAATTACGAATACATTTAACTGAATCCAAACAGGGATGCCTGTGTTTTGGTTGAATGACATCCACGGAATGGAAGAAAATACCGTTCAACACTTTTCTGAGAAGCCGTTTATTATGATTGAGTGTGTTGAACTCGCGGACATATTCAGGTGTTTACTTCTTGTTCTGACTGGCGTCTGTCAAAAGGAAGAGTTTGTGTCCACAGGTGATATTCTCCACTAATGTCTTCTCCGTAGTCTCTTCAGCGACTCCAACGGCTCGGTGTCCATAGCTGGCATTCCGCGCCAACATCTTTAGCGCGGTTCCTGGCACGTGTATTCTGGCACGGGTAGAATGTCGTAACAAACCAACGTGACCTCAGAACTATGCCTCGTTCTGACAAGGCTAGATGCTTGTTAACTGGATTAGCCATTCTTTTGGAATAAATATTTAGTACTTTTCTTGCAAAGGAACGGAACATGTCGACATTAGATTGATAAGAGCTACAACCGAGTGGTTTTTAATCTTGTTTCTTTCATAGTGGTTAGGTTTGCATTAAAGTAATGGTGCATCCGTCATTGCAAGGAGGCAGACATTTTTTCCGGAAACACATAAACGATACCTGGAGTTTTCTCGTGCTCCGAGGTCATAATTACATGGCTCACGTATAGGTAAGCGATACGTGGACGACATCATTGGCATTTACATCGATCATTGGTGGAAGTTGGGTCTGTTCACGGTTTCTTAGTCAGAACCGTTTATTGATGAATGCCTTTACACTACCTCTGTGAATGGTTGAATTTCTCAAGTTCATGAACGTCTCGACACATGAATGTCTCAACATTACACTTAATGTATCAATTTCCTTGATAAGATTACTTCTGTCTTACACAATGCACTTACCATAGTGTAATTACTCCCCATGAAAATTCTATAAAAGTGATAGCCATTCTAAATATCCTAGTAATCAGTATATTATAGCAAAGAACGGCATACCTGTCCTTACATGTTTACACATTAGCCTTTCAACACAATCTCCTAGAAATTAGAACGAGATACCAACGTTTCGCAATATATGCGTCATTTATAATAAAATCTACTCGATGTTTGACTGAAGTTGCCAGGACAACTGTAGCCGACAGGTGGGAAGCTTGTTCGTTGTCGCTGGCGCACAGTATCCACTTCCCAAGATACCGTTCCCAGGAATTCGCGGTTTTAGGGATTCGTTTAAAAATACGCTTCCAAATCGTGACCTCTACGATAACTAGGCAAGGGAAAAGAAAGCACTTCCATGCAAAATACGGCTAAGTTCTTACCTAATTGCTTTGCTAATTGGCCTTTGCTTCTAGGTATGTTTCACGAAAACAGTATGGACGGCACCTTAGATTACGCCCTACCTGAGCGATACAGAACGGCCGGATATCTTATTTTTCTCAAGATGTTCTGCGATTTGTCTTGTTAAATTTGAACATTGCAGAATATCTGTGACCCTAGTGCGGCCTTCGTGAGAATACCTGGCTGGTTGTCAAGAGAGTGGAAGTAACGAAATTGCACCTGACAGCATTCAGGTGTAGCTGCGTTCGTTGTAGCAACTCAGGTTGTTTGGTCGCTGGCAATACCTAGTGGCTGTTTGACGTTGAACATTTGCGGAAGCCGTTTTTATAATACCTTTGATATTACCATTTTATATTTGATGCATTTAAGCTTAGAAGAAGACCGATTTCAGTGTAAGTTGCCTTATTATGAATATATTTACTAGCATTAATGTGACTGAAAGTCCACGGTAATGACTGATTGCTTCTTCTGAAACAAATATTACTTTAACTGAATAAATATGATACCATTGCCTTGTTCCGTAGGATACGGTGAAATATATCGCATCGGTCATCGGCAGTATATATTATACCGGGCAAGGTGCGTCATGTTGTTATCGTGTCAAATTAAATTAAGTAGCACCGCTCATTATCTGTAACGATAGCGCAATGTTGGTTCCTGTCGATAATTTGTTATGGGAATTAAGATGGCAAAAATACACCAGGAAATCTTAATTAGCGCTCCTGATTATCAATTTACGTACCTAATGACCTTAGCTTGGAACATGTAAGTAGAAGTTTAGCAAGTGGAAGGAACTTTGGCTGAGTGTACAACACCTTGTGTATCTTTGTGTAATCCACTCATGTGTGATATTTGTTATTTTTGCTTTTTAAACATATCCACATCCATATTGACCCAGTCAGCAGACACATGTGTCCATTCATTTTTGTTCTCTATGAGAATGTAGTTTTATATTTAATCTACACTGTTCCTTCTCTAGCGTTACTTCGTGCCCTATCGTTCATTCTTTCTTAAGTGAAAAATATTTAGACCAATATTTTATAACCATTCACTCTTTTAGGCACTTATAGTTGATATGGTCTTAATGGCCTTAACTCTTGGAGTGTTTAACAACATTCGTTTAGGCTTTGTTCACAGTAAGATACATCACTTTTTGAACCATTCAAATTGTTTTCCTCTCTATTCTTTGTATAGTCACAACCTCTAAATTTGTATATAGTATTATAACTGAGGTCTAACTATTGCTTTATACAGAGATATAGTTTCCTCATAAGTTATTTCTCCTAATTGACACAACTCTTTGAATATCCTTCGAAACTGCAATACCACACTGCTCGTAAATGTTCCTGTCTGCACACCATTGGTACGTTTAAGTTATTTTCGTTGATGGTATAACAGTATTTGCCATTGTACATTTGCCCGTGTCATGTGAATAGGCATTTATATTTTTATAGGCAATAATATCGCCATCCAAAGCGTTGATATGTTACATTAAAAATAAGATCGCAACGCTGATCCCTGTGGTACATCACTCAAAACAGATTTACAATTTCAAATTTCTCTATCTGCTACTACCTGCCTTCTCTCAGTCAGCCGTTTTTCTATGACTTTAATCATGTTATCCTTTATGTCATGAGTCTTCAGGTTAAGTAGTTATCTTTTATATTGTTAATTTTTTCTGAAAATTTGCAGATCCTATGTATCTACCGGTGATCATTAATGTACCTAATTGTTATGCACGAAGATTTCATCTGTAGAACGTAACATAGTCCCTTTTAAAGAGTCCATGTTGAGATGGGTTTATTAATGTATGGTTAACAAGAAAGTCCACCAACTATCCTTTAAGTTACCTTCTATGACATGTACAAATGACCGATATTAAACTCACAGGTATCTAATTGTCTTACCTATTTCCCAAACCCGTTTACCACAATTGTGTAATATTTGTATATTTATATATATACAAAAGGAAACACTGCATCTCTAAGTGACAAGTAGGCACTTATTTAGCTACCATGTCCCGAGTTACAATTAACTACCCCAAATATTCTGTTTTAGCCTCCTGAAATGTAGCATATGGTATTGGTAATGGAGTAATAATGTCATCTTCTCTAGTAAACATTGAATGTCTGTAAACATTGATTAATCTGATATTATATTACCAGCACCATATTTTAATGGTACAACATTATGGGGAACTTTCTGTTTGCTCCTTACATTTGGATACACACGTACGCACACACGCACGCACGTGCGCGCATGTCTTAATACAATATAAATTCGGATATTCAACAATATAAGGCAATGACATAAATTAAAATTATAAAGTTGTCGTACCAAATTAACACAAGTGATTTACAGTGATATAAACAGTCGTGTCATCAATAACGTTTGCACAAATCCAACAGTTGACGTTGCTTTCCCTGTAACTACGTTGCACAGAATTGCCCATATTTATACGCGGAACGAACATTTCAAATGGAGGACATTAATGGAAATGAAATGTGTTCCGTTTCCGGGTTCGTAGTGCGCCCATGTACGACATCGTGGAGGAATGACATTTCGTTTTCGGAAACAGGTGTGTGTTTAACCGTGCTCGTAGAGATTGCATACTCTATGCACCGTGTATATAAGATTCGTATCAAAGGCATTGCCAGGAACAGTTCCATACACACCCCATTAGTAAGCAGACTTTAAACAAACAATTGCTTATTCGCAATATAATAATAATGCTCGATGTAATATACAAAGAAACCTATCAAAACCTGACCAACCAAACAAACAGATGTTGGCTTACGACTTTTACTTCTTTTACTGTTTACTTACGCTCATGCGCTCTCACACCTCACGCGCATGCATGCACACACGCACCCACACACGCGCGCGCGCGCATACACACACACACACACACTGTTGTGGTCCACTGATTTTAAGATGGTCGTCATAGCGTGTTGTCGCGCGTTATTTACAGTGAAGTGAGGATATATGCTAACAATCGATGCATGAAATGATATGGAATTAATTATGTTTTGCATAGAACTGAATCTGTTAAAATGTATGTTCTACAGTAATATAATTTTATTTTAAAAATCATCAAGCTAACTTCAAAGATTATGAACGAAAAATAAATGTCACCTTCACCGCGCTACAGGGTGTCTAACAAATTCCATAATAATTACCAGTAGCAACATGGCCGAAATATATTCTGAGTAAGCTATCTTAAATAAGTTAAAGACATTGACTTATTTTGTTAGTTTTGCCCCGGTGATAGACATGTAACTCCCAAAATGGCTACAAATTATGTTTTGTGTAATAAAACTGTGATGGTTTGTTTGAATCCAAAATTATATATACCAACATCTGAAAGACACCAGCAATTTTGCAAATATGTGCTTAAATAAACAATGATAAAACTAAACCGACGAGAAACGTTTCACGTGGCAACTGAAAGTTTAATAAAACACTGGAAGTTTTATTAATACATGCTGTAATGACAATTGTTATTACTCTCTATCAGGAAGTCCAATTGGTTTACTTTGTGTTAAAAGGTATGCCATATTGTAAGTACTATTTAAACGCCACTTGGTTGTAAATAATACTAATAATTATATTCTACATTTATAAACACAGTTTTAATAATTATACTATACGATTAAACAAAATAGCGTTGACTCAACATGCAGATAATTTAATTCTAAATCATGAAACCAAGGAGAGCAGTGATTCAATGTCACTTCCGGTTTGACTCATAACACCCACCAACGTAATGGTCATCAAAGATAGGCCAAAGTAACACTCCTGAAGCAGGGACGGAAACATGACGAGTCAGACACAGTCAGGTATTGTCGGTGGGTCCCCTCGTCTAGAGAGAGCGCCGGGCCGGCATGCATCACGGCAGGGAGCTAAACAGTTGAGGTGAGATGGAATCGGCGGTTCTGCGGCAAGGTGTACACTTGGGCTGATACCAGACTTCCAGTAAGTGCCGTTACATCGCAAGCAGCCGGTGCTATATATAGGCGCGTAACCCGTAGTTCATGCTGGAGCCGTCGATAGCAACAGGCGGCGCGTCATTGCCACAGTTTCGGGTAACGTAGAAACACTTCTAGGAACCTAGAACCATGGACAGCGCTGCGCCGTGCTCCCGACCGGACTGTGCAGCGAGAGACTGAACCCTTCCACCCACGCGGCAGGGCAGCTACTGGCCCCCGCTGCGCTTCGTGGAGTGATTCATTCGACAAACGATCCCAGAATGCGAGAAAAAGGAATAAGTTGACCGCAAGTGGAACCGTAGGCGCGCGAATTTCGGCAAGAAGCTCTTGCAAAGATGAGCGCTTTTGCAGGGTAAGTGCACAGGGTTTCCATACTTACAACTGACATACCGCGATTTCTTCGTCCATCTTCATCCAATTTATATACTTCAAAAGGTATTTACTGTAGTTATATCGGGCCAGCTCAAAAGTCCCGACTGCAGTGAAAACACCTGCCTAACAAACGAAGCGTTCCGTTTGTCGTCGGCCATATCGTCGTTTGTTTTTAGTCGTTGGTGATACGTCGCCCGCCCATACGCAGGCTGTCCAAAACGATTGCACCACTAGTCTATCGGCACATTCTGTTGTCGTAGCAACATGTAATATGACAAGGGGTTTGTGTAGATTAAACGTTTGAATGGTGTGTGTGTGTGCGCGTGCGTACGTGTGCGTGTGCCTGCGCAGGCGTATTTTTGGGTGGATGTGTATATCTTCGAATCTACAACAAATTCATGTACACGTTTACCCAAAGTTATGCTTTGCCAACACTAGTATGGCCAATTTGTTCCTCGTATCTCAGGTGTTTTGTGAATCGGGTCGTCACCTCGGTACTTCTCGGTTCGGACCAGTTCCGCATCAATTTATCTTAGTATAATGTCACAACACAAATATAGAACGGAACAGCCACTGCATCGTAATATATTTATTTTTGTTCGAATACAAAAAGAAGGGTAGAATACGCAGTATTAAAATAGCATGTGTTTTCAATTTAATTGTTTCATTAACTTAGGCCGTTGCCGTTTTTTGGTGAAACAAATGGCATATGGGTGGCAGCATAATAATGATATCTAATGAGCTAGAACTGTGTTTATTGACGCTGACCGTTTTATTTAGCATTGTAAATTGATGTGATTCATAAAGACAAAATACAAGTGACACAGCGTGATGAAGACAATGTTTATTATTTTACCAAACACGAAATACCGCTGTCGCAATCTTTTTTAATTTGTTTTGCCATATTTAATTCATTATTAATATTAATTTTTAGCCACAGTTTCACATAAATAGCAAACACCACACACTTTAATTATTCAGTGTTTCAATACTCCACACAGAGAGCTCAGAAACAGCGAGTACGTGGTAGAAAGCTTACTCTGTTAGTTGGCGAGACTGCGCTCTCCGTGTGTCTGATTATCGCCCAATACTAGAACAGACAGAGTGTACAGTGTAGAAACACTACGGCGGCCATCAAGAGATATGGAGAAACAACACCATCTGCGCTTTTCGGTAATGCTGCTGCATGATCGAGTGTTGAACTGACCGCACTAACATCTTAGGTGTCGCTGCTAGCAAAAACATGAATAATACGCCTACCCAAGTCTTGTTTATAACATGTCCACGCCATTAGAATATTTAATAAATCTGTCAGGGGGTTGATTGTCTCATCACTATAGAATGTCGTAATTCATTGCCTTGCCCGCCGTTAGTCGTTAGTCACCACTGCGGATATTTGGTATATAATTGGTGTCACTGAATATTTTCTCGGCACATTCATCTAGACACAGTGTATTTGAACACACCAAGAGCAACAGAGTGTGAGAGTATGTGTGGGGGGAGAGAACTAGGGATACGATAGATGAATAGAGAGAGGGGGAGGGTGGGAGGGGAAGAATTGAGGGAGGGAGGAAGGGAGGGAGGGAGGGAGAGAGGGAGGGAGGGAGGGAGGGAGGGAGTGAAGAAAGAGGGAGGGAGGGAGAGAGAGGAAAGGGAAGAGGGAATGAGAATATATCCATGCATACGTACGTCCATGTATTTTGCATGCATGAGCACACACAACGTTACTGCATTTGGACATTTTATGTCACCATGACCAAAAACGCTTTTAAATAACGTTGTCGAAAATTTAAATCGTGTTATTTCTTATCTGCCCAATGTTTTGGCTACCAGCTTCGCACGGTATATAAACCAACTATATGGGTAAACGTTAGGAAAACAACGCTTCGCTGAAAACGAATTCGTTATAGCAGCACTAACTGAAAATAAGCATTTACGCCCCCATGCTCGATCGCAGTTGTTGCACCACTTAAATAGCGAATCGGATAGCAAAATCCGTCGTTAGCTTTACGGGTTTTTTCTAAATGCAGAAGCCGTCACCGAATAACCGAAAATCATGTGCATCGTAGTGTTGACAGTTTCCAATATGCAAAAGCACTGTTAAAGAGCGAAATCAATTTCAAAGGGCAAAATCGAGCTTATTGTGTCATAGAAATGTTAGTAAAACAATTCCCTGGTCTTTTAAGGAGATATTTTCGACTTAATGCAAAACAAGTCGCGCTGTTCAAATGAGACGAACTTCGTAACCTACTTCCGGTTGAAGATCAGCCATACATGTCGAGTTCAGCGACGCGTGTGGGTAAACAATGAACAGTTTAATTATGCGATAAAGGTCAGATGTCAGATTAACATTGAAATTAGTAGTCCGATAGTCAAACGCCCTTATTAAGGTGGACCGTGCATTAAGGGTTGCACGATGTTTTATTGCATTTTTTTGATTATCTAACCTTCTAGGTCAATAATCCCACGGATGTCACATTGGCACCCTTGAGCGTTTTTGTAAAAAAAAACATTAGTATGCAAATTAAGTATCGCCATTAAAATATATACTTTACAAATTTGTCACATGAATATGCAAATTAGCTCTGACCAAAGTAACCTCAAGCTTTTTGTGTGTATATCGACAAAAAGCGAGCGGTATGCATTGCCTATAACTTAAATGCTCCCCTCTCCGTACGTGCAAAACGCCCAAATGGCATATCATTTGAAAGCCCAAGATATCATCATCACAACGAGGCATGTATTAGAACTGTCAAGTGATACAGTAAGCGTGACACCAAGGTCAAACAAGGTCACCGTCAAATGATAATGTTTCGAAAATGTGCGCTTCCGTATTAAAATTACAATGGTTGCATATATACTTTATTTTGAAAACAAAATGAGTATATCATATATTTTTGGAACGCTTATTGTCTCCCCGTCGCAGTGAGATACGACATGGAGCTGTTACCCGGAATAGTAAGTGTGGAGCTAAGGTCAAACAAAGTCACCGTGAAATTATGCAAACTATATAAACAATATCGCAAACTTCATAAAGTTACAATAACTCTGTATCTACTTCGTTTCTATGGACAGTTTATACACATCGTGAAAGGACAATTTGTTCTCGTCAACATGTTATATGACTTGGAGGTGTCAGTTGATGAAGTTTGTGTGGAGCGACGATCAAACAGTATCACCGTCAAGTAATAAATGTTCGAAATTACGTCTTCCCGTAAACGTTATACAAAACCAATGGTGGCATTAAACGTTACCTATCTACTCATGGCCACGTCATATACATTTGGAAATCCTACTATCTGCCCGTAAATACAGGACACCTCGGGGAGCTATCAAGTGGTGCAGTAAGTGTGGAGTGAAGGTCAAACAAAGACACCATCAAATGATGAATGTTCAAAACTGCGCTATTCCGCAGACGTCGTGCAATTACAATGTTTGCATATCTACTTTGTCTACCTTCACTAGGCCATGTTATACATCTATATGTGTATTGTATCCCCGTCAAAATGATGCAAGGCATAAAGTTGTAAAGTGGTGGTCTAAATGAGGAGTGAAGATTGAAAGTGAAGGTTGAAGGTCATCGTCAAAAGATGCAGCAACCAGCATCACCGTCAAAAGATCCATCAACCAACATCACCACGTTTGATGAGCATGCAGATATTTTCCTTCCGCACATCATGAAGCACGTAAATCACTCCAACAATATTGGCGTCGACCGGGACACGTACCTCGCCAGCAGGATCAAATAATCCACAAGAGAGAAGCGTGGTAACGAGATTCTGAGGAAGGTAACATTGGACAACCAAGTGCCAGTAAACTGGAAATACTTCCATCGCGATGTTACCAACATACAGGAGCTATTTGTATGTTTCTCCATTAAGGTTGCAAAGCTCCACTATCTAGGTTGAAAGGAAGTGTTTGACACTTCAGACACCTCAGCCGTCGTCACTAGGTGCAACTATGACATGCTACATCCAGTAAGACCTTCAAGAACCTGGCACGCAACTGTTGAGCCTTGTGCAAAATGCTTTGTGGAAAATGGATCAACGCCATGCATGATTCGCAATGTGTGTCCGATCGTTATGAGTTTGTTAAGTTTATATCCAGCTGCATACATTTGGACAGGCTTTTGGACAGGCAATAACGTTATTCATCTTAATGGCAACGGCATCCATCATGATCTGGGAAAAGACCTGTTACGTTTTTGCCAGTTATCAACAGGAAACCACAAAGGAAACACAGCATTCACACATCCCTTTGGATCTAGATTCCCGACACTTCAACTCCTGGAACGCATCGCCATTGTCCTCTGTAAATAGAGTTGCAGCGTGCGTGGTGTCCGTTATCGAGGCAATGAGAAAGATATTCTGTCAAAGGAATAATATCACTAAGATATTCCAATAACCCCGGATGCTCTTTAGCAGTATTCAGAGCGCATAGCGGAACAAGCTTTTATTTGGTTGACCAGTCAACTGGTTCATTAGCAGATGCCCACTCCAGGTGGCTGGGGTGGACATAGGACGTGAAGAAGCTGTCATGTGCACAAGAACATATCAGTTAATTACTACAAATATTTTGACACAAGATTGAGTTTGTGACCCTCAAAATGACATTCAAATTCAAAATTGTGGGTGGCATCCACCATCACCTATTTTCTCATCCAAAAATGCCGTTGAAGAATAACATCATCTACAATCTGCGGAATGGCACAATTTCAAAAATGCATGTATCTATTGATCAAACTCCACCAACTGAAACCTCCAAGTGATATCTCATTTTGATGGGAAGAAATTGTTCCTTTCGCGATGTATGTAACATGTCCATAGAAATGAAGTCGATACAGAGTTATTGTAACTAAATGACGTTCGCTGTATTGCAAAAGTTCGGATATTCAACATTTCGTGGTGACCTTGTTTGACCTTAGCTCCACTGTGTGACAGCTCCATATCGTACTCTGTTTTGACAGGGAGACAATAAGCTTTCCAAAAATATATATTTTCTTTTGTTATTAAGAAAAGTAGATATACAACCTTTCTAGGAAGCGGACGATTTCGAAATGTTATCATTTGACGGTGACCTCGTTTGTCCTTGGAGTTCTACGATAGGCCTCGTTGTGATGGGGATATCTAGGGTATACAATTTGGGTTTGTGTATGGGGAGGGAGGCATTTAAGCCTGTCCATTAAGTAGTGCCTATCGTTCGCCTATTGAGGAGATATAAACGAATATCATGAAGTTATATTGGTTAGAGCTAATTTGCATATTCATGCGACAAATATACATATTATGATTTGTTCACTGACGTAATCATACCCAGATACCCTGAAAACATGCGTTTGGACACATCATTTTGATTTTTTGGATGTTTACAATTCGAGATATTCAGAAAAGTAATATATATTTTAAGGACGATGATTTGCATATTAATGAGTTTATGTAAAAATGCTCAAGGATGCCAGGATGGCATCCGTCGGATTATTGACTTTGAACGTTTGAACGTCACAAAAATGCAAAAAACATCGTGCAGACACTAAAGCACGCTTCACTAGCCTACGCCCGGACCATAGCAGATTGATTTCCTTAGTGCCCGTAGATGCGTACAATAAGACGTCATAGTGAGTTTACGGTACCAACGTAGTCCGTGGAATATGTGTTGATCGTGCGGACATGTTGTTTGGTGAAATGAATCCGACTGGTGGTGCAGTAGCACGTGCCTGGTGAGAAAAAGGAACAGTAAGCGAATTTGCCACAGTGATGAAAATAACCCAGCAAGTGGCGTTTGGATCTCAAATGCACTCGAATTGTAGTAAACACTCGAAATGGCAAGAGTCAATCCACTCTTTCTGATGTCGGGTGCCTTCTTATTTTACCATCTATCTGACGTGCCACTTTGACACCCATCGGGTCATCGTGCGATCTATTAGACTCGGGTTGTCAGTATCTGACACATGTAAACAGAGGCGGTCATTCGTGTGGCTTTGTTAGCAGTCAACTGCCAAATGCAAACTCAATAGAAGAAATCGTCGCTGTATTACAATACCTGAGCACGCGTGGCGTACACACGCACGCACGAACTCACACACAGACACACAGACACACAGACAGACACAGACAGACACAGACACTCACACACACACACACACACACACGCGCGCGCGCGCGCGCGCGCACTAATGAATTTTGTAATAAATTTCGCCTGATACTATAAGATAGTTCCCCGTTTTACTAGTGTATTACGCGCGACGCAGCCACGCGTGACATTGCAGCGAGAGTCATCTATTTGGAGGCTGTTTTTGCTAGTCTGATCGTCCACGTTACGGAACGCATATCTTCACTTAATTATACGGGCCGACGAGTTTGTATCTGCGTGCGCGTAGAAGATGCGGCCCGCGGCGGTTTGAGAGGGAAACGCAGCCAGGTCAGACGCTAGTTCGACTGTGAACGACAGCCCAGGCGTTCGAATATAAACCAAGATTCGGTCAGATGCAACCCTGTGTGGCTGCCGCGTCTGTCTTCTGTCCGATGTTTTGCCATCGCCCTGCCTTGGAATTGCCAGAATGCCAGCGATTATCGACATCATGTCACAATCCATCTCGAGACAGAATCGTTTAAAGCAATGGTAATATGGTCCCACCATGTTCCCTGGATCTACATGAGTCTATGGTGTCAGAACACGTCCTTGGCGACCGAGGTTAATATACCAAACACATTTTGCGCAACGCGACAGCTGTGTGCGTGAAAGAATTAGTTAAACATTCTCTGCATTTTAAGCGTGGTGTGGTACTGTGTTTGCCGGTGTATTTAGGAGAATCGTGTAAAATAATGTTAATCGTTGACATTTTATGCTAATGCATTTTAAAGCCAAAGTCGGCCGTCGGATGTCTTGTTGAAAGGTGTTCCAATATAGAACAAAAGCGGTAATTCACCATAATATATACCGGGTTCTCTGGGTAGCCGGGTTTTACCAGGTGTGTCCTATAGCGTAACATCTGTATAAGATTCCAACTGCCTCGCCACACAAACAACTCAATTAATCGAAATCTAACGCAGATCTGCCAGAGGCTACGACTTTGTGTTGCTGTTTTCATCCTGATTAATACTAAGTGACAACAATTGGTCGAGCGTTATGTGTTGATATTTAATTGATTCATTCGTCCCTGTATTGAATTTACAGGTTAATATGAATGGCGGGGGCATATTTGGGGTCATATCCTGGAAACACGTGTAGTACATATGAAGTTATTAGTTTATACTGGCGGGCAGCATTTGTGCGACTGGCTTAACAATGTAATAGATGTATCGTGGTTAGAATGTCAAGATCTCAACACACATAGGACAGTGGTGCGGATCCTCTTTTGCCCTAGTTCAAAGCTTGGTCAGGTCCGTTGGTGCCACGTTATTACAGTCCATTCAGCTCATACATGAGTACCTGGCAATGATAGACAGACGTGAAGCCATCATTCGTGCGGTAATTGAAGCGTGGATAAATTATTTCCAGAACAGTTATATTGGTGTTAGAATGGACAGGTCTGGCATGGGGTGATGTATACAAGTATAAAACGCTTTGAGAGGATCTACGAATTGGTCACTGCGCCATTAAGGACACGTTACCTTTTAATAATAATAATAATGTATTTAGATATCAAACATGAACAAATGCAGTCATGTGCCTTAGCTTTATTAATTTAAAATGGTTAACATGATATGAACACGTACACATCGTAAGAAAACAAATATTGAATGAGCTAAACGAAGACATGCATTTAAACGGTGTTATGGAATAGTTACGTTTTGAAATATATTTAGTCATTGTTCCAATTAGTAAAGCAGTTCTTTAACAGTTTAACTAGCTTAGTTTTCACGTATGGTTCCAATTCATATTGCACATAGTGTACGCCACTTGTCGCGGTGTGTGAAGCATTTATGGTCCTTAGATCTGCTTTCACATCACTGTTATCGTATCTTGTCCTACCGCATGAGCGCTGGGCGTATCCATAGATGGTGTTCATAATTAGTCTTCGAACTCTTGTTCAGACTTGGTTATATCAAGATATGCTTCCTTGTTGATGATATGGGACATTGACGTGGTAGAAAGAGTGAGGGAGACCGTAGTTAAGGTCTAGAAAGGGCAGGGATGAACAGCCGTGAGCTGGAGTGACTGGCAGGGGGTGGCAGTAGACGGAGACTCCTTGTCGATAGGGAGAAATATATTAAGCGATGTGACAGCAACCCGTAAGTGATCATCGGGGAAGAAGAACAACAAATGTGGGGACTTGTGACTATTAAATTCACGTTAAACACGATTCTCGGAAAACTGCACTTAATAAACTCATATTGATTCATTTTGAGGCATATTCTAGATGTGTGTAGAGAAAATCGCGCGGTGTCTTACTAGAAATGTATAAAGAGGTCTTGCCGTCTCTGCATGGGAAGCATCCAGACATACACAAATATCCACCTCTGTATATAGCCAAGTACTCAATCACAAAGCTGAGTGAACGAACTTGTCCAAGATTCCGACGATCAACCTCCTGCACCAACGCGCTCCACTACAGAGCCGAAATTGCCTTGGTAATTAATTGTAAGTTTCAAATATATGTTTAATGATACAGTGTCTGGTTTTCTTAAAGTCATTCTATATAGCGTAAACTACATAATATACTAACATAATCACGGCAAAATTATATCGAATTAGAATTGTTCACATAATTTGACCGTCATCTGTTTAATTTAAACGTTTCAAATCGAATATCGTGTTTTCATTAGATGCTCAACGGCAATATCGCTATTTAATTATAATCTATTTCAGTCTAATTATATATTTTAACTACGGCACATTAAACCAAAATGTGGGCGGATACTACATTATATAATACTATAAATATGACATTTATATCAATTATATAACCTGATTTCACAATTGTATTTTGAATAACTACCTAAATCACTAAGTGTAAAGTGTAATTAATTTGTGTCCCCTTATGTTTGGAGAAAAAAAAATACATTGTTACGGTTTTGCTTCTCTGCTGTGGTCAGCGGCCACGCCCACATATAACTAGTTTCTACATGAAATCGTCTGATCTGTTAAACAACCGCCGATGGGATGCAGATGTCTCGACCTGAGTGCATCGTACGGAAATAAACGAGAGATTCGCCTTCCATTTGATCCCGTGTAAATCGCCCAAGCACAGCTCTGTATCAACATCGCTTCGTGTATTTACTACCGCGGTCGGCGAACACCGCGTGCGGGCAATTTTTCTCAAGTTTCTCGAGCGCCGTTGGATCTCCCTCATAGACGTCGGGAGAACATAGCAAACAAGACTGCGGGTTCAGGCGATGACGTATCTCTGATAGTTCAGTTCCTTTCTCGTGGGATTTCGCAATGTCTAGTACGTGTCCAACTCGAGTAATCTCCGTTCGTATTGTTTATTTACGTTGAGTGCTGGCTACGCTACGAAAGATGTTGTTTTCGTAATACGGAATTGGTGGCTAGGCCAGTCTGGTAGTGTATGTACATTCCGTAGATATCGATTATATGTTTTCAAGAATTTTTTTAGAGGTTTAGCACATACTGAGAACACCTATGCTGCTTTTTCGTTTCTGTATTACGATCATGCGTTGATAAAGACGTCGATAAAAAATGAAAATAATATAAACTAATTGATATCATTAAATTATTGAACAATTTCTGCCAGTCCGAGTTTGCAGCTGGGTTGAGTCAAACGCTGCATATTGAAACAAGCATGCTATGTACAGTCTTTTTTGTGACTCGCTATATAGGTCTCATCGTCTTCCTGTCAAAAAGAAAACATAAAGCAGCCCTTCTGAGTCTGAGATCTAGTTGTTAATGAAATGTTTTAATAACATATTCACACTGCTAGCAATTCTTCAATTTGTATATCATTTGTTCCATTCACCAATTGCATTTTGTGAGAATGAACACTGCCGCACATCTGATCTATATTCTTCCTTCACTAAATTTACTTCGAGTTATCTGATTCTTCTCTCTTTCTTAATAATTAAGTGACTAAACGTGACTGGATTGCCGGTTCTACCAGTTATGCGCATCATATTACTTTATAATACAACATTATTCTTATTATTTACCTT